>APFE030080083.1:0-16278 GCA_000404065.3 Pinus taeda
TTTATGACATGAAAAAAGCATCATAGTCCATAATATTTTGTAAAATAAATTGACACTTCTCTGTGTGATTGAAGATGACTGATAACTAAAATATGAAACTCAACTCTCCACCTAGTCGTAGGCCAACTTCACTTTAGACTCTCTTGACCTCGAAGTCATATCTAATGTTTGAGGGGTGTTTTCTCAAAGTAAATTCACACCCAAGCTTAGTCAAAATTAGAGGAGAAAGAGAACCACAATGAATCTCTTACTTCCTAAAATCTCAAAAAGGGAGTTACCCAAGGCCCAACTAGGTTATTGTTCAATTCTAGTAGACTGAATCCACTATCTAGGTGGTTTAGGAACCATATTTCCAAGGTGAGCACTACAGGAATTAGTAGCCCATTGTCCAAATGGTTTATTAGCTTAACCAATAATCAGTACATGGTTTATCAGCTTCCTTAGAAAGCACTTAGTGGTTTATCAACTCTTTTAACGAGTACCATGCACAATGGATTAACTTACCCTACCTAATATTTTGTTAGTGTTACAATAATAACCCAAGTGGCTTATACTCAACTAAACCTCCCATTAGACATATAGTCTTAGACACACATAGTTCAATGAATTCTCAACACCATATAGGGAATTTCATCCCAATCTCAAGCATTATTCTAGAAAAATGTCATCTAACTCTAGTGTTCCTTGTCGGGTTACATTTTTCCTTCGTTTTCTTCAGTCCATCCACATTTTCCACAATATTTTTCTCTGTCTTCATCTTTCTAGTCTCCCTATTCTCTCCTTTGTTTATGAAATAACTAACTTTCTCCCCCCTTTTTCTATTCTATCTCTTCCTATTTTCCTCCAATCCACTTCACATCGTTTAGATTCCTCCTCTTCCCAGGGAATTCATCCTACTTAGCCTTAGCCCATAATGGGGATGGGGAGAAGTAATTTTATTCTTACCCCTAGGCCCACTCCACCACTTAATGGATGTTAGTGTGGTGGTTCCATGGTATGTTAGTGTGTTGCGATTTTAATTTGTTGAGTATGGTATTTCTCACGACCTTCCACTAACAACCTAACAATCCACACAACCTTCCTTTATAGATCAAGATTCGTGCTCCCTCCATATTTTAGGCATTATTTCAATTATCATAATTTTTTCATATAAGTAAATATATACACACTTACATGTTCACATGAGAAATGTAGCAAAAAGGGTTGTTATGTTGGAGATGTAAATCATAATGTTAACCTCCTCATGGATGCCTTCTGTCTATTAAATAGGATGGAGGTTCCATCTCATAGGCCAGATAAATTTTAAAATTAGGGTGTCAAGAAGATTCTATAAGGAATCCAAGGAAAGAACTTGAGAAGGAGCATCTAAGTCTAGCTATTACAAACCATTCACAATCCTTCCTCAAGATAGAAGTAAAGGTGGGAATGAAATCATATCAATGTGACACTAATTAATATTAAATCACTATTTAGAATAGTTGAATTATATTTTAGTGTTCACCACATATACGAGGAACAAAAAATATAATTTTCTAAATTAACTTGAGAGGGTCATGCCCAAACATGGTTGGAAATCTATATGGAGATACTAGATATGGAGGGTCACTCCCATGCAACTAGGTTGGAGGATATTAAGACCCTCATAAAATCCCAACTATATCCTCTCAGATATGTAAGGGACCAATGGATCCAATCACACTACTTAATGTAATGACAGGGGATGAGTGTACAAGGGAACACCACTAAATTTAGGAAGATGGATATTTTTCTAGTTGTCTCTCTCATGAGCTCTAATATACTCCTTAAGTATGTGGGGGGCATACACAAACATCTATGAAGGTATGTGATGTTTCTCAAACTAATATTAGTGGATGAGGCTTGTGTGGAGACACAATACTAAAAAAGCATGAGACAAAATAAAGGGTATTCAAGTGGTTTCAAATGGACAGAGCATTCAAAATCCTATAAGGAAGGGAAGATGAAATGGAAAAGAGAAAAGGAAAGGAAGGAAAAAAACTACACATTTGTGCAAGTGACCTAACAATGATTAAAATCATTGCAACATTGATTTCCACACAAAGTAGAAGTTTTAAAAATTACGTTTAGTGCTAATCTCTATGAACTAAGAAAAGGATGGGAAGAAACATAATCTTCTTACTATATATTTGAGTAATCAAGTGGAAACTAGATCCAATATGGACTACAATATTGCTTGAATCTTAGTACGAAATTGGGTTATTTTTTGTATCGTTTCATCATCAAAAAGAGAAGGATACTACTAAGATCTTCCATGTTAAGGTACAAATCTAAAATACCAAGTTTGATGCACTCTTTGACTCAGGTTCATGAGATAATGTCAAAGTATAAAATTTGATTAAAAAAATGTATCTGAGGCTTGAGATAATCCTAGCCCATATCTAATCCATATTTTATCATTATATTTCATTTTATCCATCTCCATGCTTTTAGATTAGAAAACGTGGAGAAATCAACTCACAAGAGCTTTTTACTAGTGGGACCCAATTTGGAAAATTGGTGTATGAAACGTTTTAGAAGGATTTTAATGCTTTAAATGACATCTTTTCGAGAGGGGGGTTGGGAGGGGTGGGTGAGTGGATTTTCCACTTTAATGGGGCATAATTGTTCCCATTTTAGACACAAATACCTTTATGATGATATGAGAGTCACCTCAATTAGTGTTTGTATAAAAAGGTTATGCCACTCAGAAGTTGGCCTTGCTATTTTGTCCATTATAATTTGAGAGGATGCCACACCATCCCCAATATTCATAGAAAAGGTGATAGACACATGATCATCATGACAACACACTATAAAACCAGAGTGGCCAAAGAAAGACTGTTGGACAAACATTTAAAGTTTTCGTGGGAGAATTTATGGGGAGGATGGCGATTATAGGCAAGTTCCATAAGGGTTTAGGGTAAAACCCTAGGATTTACTGTAGCACTTTGTAGGCACTTGGTGTTGGGTACCCGATGACTGATAGTTCACTCACCGTTTCCATTACAGCTGCGTCCATCTCTTTCCGCTGTCGGTTACTTCTTGTCGTTGAGCCTCAAACCTGCACCTTCCTATACACCCTCTTAGCCTTCTTTCTCCACTCACTTCATTCACCTAGTTGTTAAATCATTGCATTATAGTCTAAAAAGGACTGTTTATATGGTTTTCTGACTATACTTATGACTGTTGTTTGGTTTGTTTTTTTGTTCATGCAGCTGCGGAAACTTGTCAGTTTCCATAGCCAGCACAGGTTTCCGCAGCCAGCCCAGGATTCCGCAGCTATTTTGTTAAAATTTGTGCTCCAGGTATCCTATGAAGAAACGAGCTACATGGGAAAGCTCCAGGTGGCGGATACATGGAACGTGTCCCTTCAAATCGGCCAAATCATCCATGGGAGGTTGCGGTCAACCAAAGTCAAAGACAAGGCCAGCTAAAGAGTTCAGCGATGGCACGTCACTGTCTTTGTAGTATACTTAGGGGGGATAGTATGAGGTACAGAAGGAGGTACCCAAGGGAATAATGTAATAATGGAATGAGCCGTAGTAATAAATAAAGTGGTTAACCCATATCATGTAAGTGTCCACAAGTATTTAGCAATAATGTAATAAGCCCATTGTATTAGATAGATGGTATTAATGGAACCATGGTAATGACCCATGGTATTGTATGTGTGTGGCCTATATAGAGGCTAGAGACTCCCCATGGAGAGAGGTCAAGGAATAGTGTATGAACAAGCATATGGCTTGTGAAGTGTTCTCCTTCTTTAAGGAGTTGTATGGTGTTGCCTACCTTAAGGGTTTTGGTCAATAAAGAAGCATTTTCATGTTATATTATTAGGTTGATTTTGTTATTTATTGGGTATATTTGCATTATCATATATTTGCAGGAATTTTTGGGGAAGCGAGTTTGTAGATCAGATCTATAATTTTTGGTCAAAATTTGCAGAATCTAATTGCAGATCTGGGTGTTTTGTGAATAAATACCCAATATGAAAAAAAAAAATCAGCCAAATCGGAGTCAGAATGAGGGAGATAGCGCTGATTTAAAAATTAGTTGTGTTGTAGAAAGTTTGTGGGGCGGCGAGTTTTCAGATCAGATATGTATGTTCTGGTGCAAAATTTCTAGAATATAATTGCATATCTTGGTTCTTTTTGAAAAGATACCCAATTTAAAAAAAAATAATGGTTGAATCAAAGTCTGAATGAGGGAGATATCGCTAATTTAAAATTAGCTCTTTTTTTTCAAAAAAATTTGTGACAGCGGGACAATTGCAGTGCAAATCTAAAATTTCGGTGCCTAGATCAGGATTTCTATCACATGAGAAGATGCAAATGGTCATTCCATTTCTGAAAATAGGTTATAATAAATATTCTAAGCAATATTGACTGAACTGTGGTCACTTTAAATTTTCACCAAGTAAGTGGTTTTTTTTTCGTGTCATCTAACAAGATATTTTTTACAAGAAAAGATGATAGCCCTACTATTGAAGAATTCATATAGAGTCAAAATCTCACATATGGGAAACATTGGAAAGCTTTATTATGGCTTGGTTTGCAAGATGAGGCTGCCAAATGGTGGAACTCACTTGACAACAAGCAGTTGTCCAAACTTTCAAATGAAGAATTTGAAAAACTCCTTTTGGGCAAATGGTCTCATGCTAGAAAGCAGGGGAATGAGACATGTAAGGTGTTGCTTTCTAGTGGTATCTCCTTGTTACATGTTCATGTATGTATTCAAAAGGAGGAGATCATTGTGTCTATAAATCCTACTTGCAAGAAAGATCTTATAAATGTTAATTTGGATAAAAAATTACAGGTTCCAGCAAAACACATTGAAAACACACAGGTTGATAATAAGGATGTTCAAGTTTATAAAGATTTGAAGATTTGTATGGATAAGTATGTATTGCATTATGATTTTTATGCTTCATATATGGATAGTGTGGATGTTGTTTTGGGATACCCTTGGATGGAGTCTGTTGGTACTATCAATATTAATGTACAGAAGAAATTCCTGAAGCTCTGGTATAAAAAGAAGAAAATTATATTGTAGGATATTTCCATTAAGGCACAAGAAAAGACTATGGAGGCAGAAGCACAAAGATCTAATGACACTGACACATCAGATGATAAGCCTTTGATGATCATCAACTGTTAATTTTAGGTATGTTCTATGCTAGAGCAATTTATTTAAATTTTCACAGTTAGCAATCGCATCAGCATTAAGATAAACTGTAGATAGAACATAAATATAAATCACAGAAGACAAGCCAAGACAAGAGGGCACAGGATGTGGTTCTAGCGAGGGACAAACCCCATAATGTGTGGAAACCCTTGATCAATTCTTCTTTTATGTTCTTCAAAGTTCAACAGAGAAAGTGAGGGAGATATTACATTTACAACAGAAGTCAACACTTTGACTTATTTAGATTAGAGCATAGATCATCTCCTATAATGATGAGATTAGTTGAAGACATTCTACTTCAACTGATCTTCCAAGGTGATGGCTTCACCTATCATAGTGTTGCATCTCATCACCTTACCATTTAGCACCATCATGTTGCATCATGCATCATCATGCTGCCGATGATCACTATGCTGCCTATGATCTTCATACATCATGCTGCCCATGCATCATGTTTCCCATGATCTCATCTATCATGATACCCATGATCTCATCCATCATCATGCTGCCCATGCTCATATCATCATTCGTTATAATGAAGCCCCATTTATCATCATACTTACCTTGCTAATGTGCCCATCATGCATCTGTCCTTCTGTTGCTTCATCATGCTGCAACATAGTCCTTTTGTTGTTTCACTATACAACCATATGCATATCAGCCTTAGTTGTTTGTTATGGCTTGCAGCCTAGCAAAGCAGCTAGGCTATAGTTGCAGTCCCATTATGTGCTACATATAGGGTTTGCTATGATGTTTCCATGAACAACGTACCTTTCATACAAAACGTATCACTGTCTCATTGACCAGCGTATATATGAATTCATACACAGCGTATCACTATCTCATTGACCAACGTATATATGAAAAACCTATCTATGTCCCATTGACTTGTGTATGTATGTTTCATTGAACAGTGTATCTATGTCTCCATGAACTGTGTATGGGTGCTTCATTGAACGGTGTATCTATTGCTTATTAACCAGTTTATATGTCTTCATACACAGCGTATCACTATGGTAGGGTTCCTTCCATCTGCGGCTTCACCAAATTACTGTAGCTACCCTTCATATTACTGCAACTACCCTTTGTGACCTGTTTGGACAGGGTATTAGTATCTATGTTTAGGGCTGCATAGGGGTGTAGTTCATCATTGCGTTTAGAGTATGGTAAGGTATCCCTTAACTATGGCTGTGGATAGACCCCTTCTTCTTGCTGCATGTTGCTTCAGTGTTTTAGATCTAGGGCATCATTTGTACATAGGCCATCCTGTATTCTATGTGATTTTCCTTCTCCAAAAACCCAAGACGCGGAGAGGAGATCACACATGAAGACAATGAGTATATCAAATGATTTCAAGTCCTCTATGTTTATACTAAAATGTGGATGATGAATAGACATGTCTATTGGGCTTCTGAGCCTACTAAAGTTGCTAGTCAGCTTGATAATAATTCCATAATCAAAATAAATTTATATCTCCATAAATACTTATCGGAACTGGATGATCCTTAGATCAATCCTACACCTCTCAATGAGAGGGATCCAATAAAAATATCAACTGCCATAAATAAGTTGACCCACATGGAGTTTAGCCCTAATGGCCAATTTTAACACTCGCTCTCAACTAGGGAGAACTCCATCCACTGATCCATATGTCCGGCTGTACTATCTCGGCCATCAGTGCCCTGCACTACTCTGCCCAGCTCTACTGGCTCTGCTCTACTCTTACTCAACTCTACTCAGCTCTGCTATCTTTGCTGGCTCTGGTCTGCTTTACTTAGCTCTGTTGGCTCTGCTCTGTTGGCTCTGTTCTGCTCTTCTCAGCTCTGCTAGCTCTGCTCTGCTTTTCTCAGCTCTGCTGACTCTGCTAGCTCTGCTCTATTCTGCTCTGCTCTACTGGCTCTGCTCTACTCTACTCAGCTCTGTTGGCTCTACTCTACTTAGCCTAGCTCTATTGAACTATGAAGAAGAAGAATTGATCGAGAATGTCTCATACCATTCTCCACTGACCCGAAGTCAGTCTTAGAGTGCATACCACTAGTCCCAGACTAGTCTCAACCGACCCAAAGTCAGTGTCATAGTGGGTACCACTCCTACCACTAGTCCTAGACCAATCCTCTATTGACCCAAAGTTAGTCTCAGAGTATGTACCACTAGTCCCAGACCAGTCTCAACTGACCCAAAGTCAGCATCATAGTGGGTACCACTCCTACCACTGGTCCCAAATTAGTCCTCTACTGACCCAAAGTCAATCTCAGAGTATGTATCACTGGTCTTAGACTAGTCTCAACCAACATGAATTTAGCGTCAGAGTAGGCACAACTCCTACAACTGGTCCCATATCAGTGTCATTGATCCTAGATCAATGAAGGTCATCCTAGCATAGGGAGTACAATAGATACAACGATGCATCCATCGGTACTACTATGGTCCCTATCCTCATTTCCTTGCTCATTGATTAGATGAGAGGTACTTCCCATGAGTCCCAAAATACATGGGTAGGATGCCTCGACAAGAGAACTTAATCCATCCTATCCATGCAGGAGAATTAATCATCCTGCTACACAATTGCCATGGAGAAAACATCATCCAGGCCTCACAGGAGAGCTAATCATCCTACTACATAATCGTCATGGAGAACACATCATCTAGACCTCACACGAGAACTAATCATCCTGCTACATAGTCATCATGGAGAACACGTCATCTAGACCTCACAGGAGAACTAATCATATTGCTACACAATCATCATGGAGAACACATCATCAAGACCTCACAGGAGAAATAATCATCCTGCTACACAATCGGCATGGAGAACACATCATCCAGACCTCACAGGAGAACTAATCATCCTACTACACAGGAGAGCGAATCATCCTGTCCCACAAGAGAGCGAATCATGTTGTTCCACAAGAGAGCAAACCATCTTGTTCACAAGAGAGAAAATCATCCTATCCACAGGAGAGGGAACCATCCTATCCCACAAGAGAGAGAATCATCTTGTTCACAATGCGCACCACCAAGGGAGGGTTAGTCACCCTGTGGTCATATTTTGCTCCAGTAAGAACTGCAAGCCACCAGAGCTCCTAGAGCTCAATGTATGCAACATGTAGGACCCTTTTAGAAGGGTCTCTCAACGAATCCAAGTTGTTCGGGAAAATCACAAATTTGATCTTTCCATGGGGCTCTGACAAAGTGTAGAGACTTGTACATCATCTTCAGTGCAATGGAGCCTCCTTACTCATAGACTTACCATATCCTAGATAAGGCAGTATCTGATGTCTACCTGCTGGAGAAATAATTGAATACGAGATTCCTCAATAATCGAATCCCACCTCTAGTTGTGACAGAGAATCACAGTGGTATTCATCATGTATACTCACTAAATAGTTTTCATAACCAGACTACCCCTTAGGTAGTCATGCTAGCAGCAATATACTCTACCTCGGTGGTGCTCAAAGCCACTGAATTCTGCTTCTTGCTCACCCAGGATATTGAAGCAGATCCCAAGGAGAAATAGCACTGAGAAGTGCTCTACTGATCCTCCACACTGCTTGCCCACTCAGCATTTGAAATAATTTCAGCAGTGTATCTCAATCCATGAGATATTGTGCCCTGAATATATCTCAAAAGATTCTAAGCACCAATCTAGAGAAGCTCAACCAAATATGAGCTCACCATACTAGCTGCAAAACATATGTTTGAATGGAGGTTCACCAAGAACATCAATGCGAATGAGTTTATGAAACTAAGAGGCATTTCCCATATCAGGTCCAGCATCACTACCATGTAACTTCTGAAAGTTAAGATCCTTGAGGTAGTCATAGGCTTGCAGTTTATCTTTCCACATTCAGAATCCAACTCCCTCTGTCTCCTACAAATGAGAGGGTCTACACCTATTAGACATAGGTGTCGGTATGAGAGGTCTATCATCCACAAACTTCGAGTAATGGTTTGGATCGATTTCACTCCTAGTGAATCTCAACTTCATCAAACAGCTATCAATCCTCTCATACTATGCCCGAGGTGTTTTTCTTTAAGCCATAGAGGGCTTTCTTCCACCTGCATACATGAGATTCCCGACCATGAATCTCAAAATCCTCTAGTTGTTCCAAACCTGTGGACTTGCTACATGAGGGGAATGGCCCCATCATAAGATTTTCCTTTAGTACATTTCTGACATGTACCTTCATGCTCTTTTTTAATTTAGGCATTCCTGTCACCATCTGACTTACAAACCTCCAGTGTTGTGTCAATGGACATGGTCCCCAGTGGACTTCCAACAACTTGATACAACCCTAAACTCAAAAACATTTTTGAAAAATCTATTTTCAAACATGTACCTTTCCATTAATGAGTGCCACCCTGAAATTTTTGACTTCCATTTCTGAGATGGACATCGGGTTCTTCTTGCGATCAAGTACATAAAAGTGATTCTGGGGTTCTTTGCTTTCTTTGAAGAGACGACCATTCCCTTGATGACTTGCATTATCAATAATTTCTTTGATCATTGAAGATGTCCTTCGAATGATTGTTATCTTCATCAAGAGATGTGTCCCTCTCCTTTGGACACTCCTTCGCATGAGGGCGAAACTTATTGCAATCAAGGCATCTAGCTTTCCTCCCACTCTTAGATTTGAACTTCTCAATGAAGTGATCTTTAGATGGGCCATAAAAAACATCAACTACACCCTTCTAATAATATGCTCTACTCCAACTTCACCCTTTGTGAACTTAGAAGAGAGATGTGGAACCCATTGATCCTTTTGGCTTGTCCCTATTGTCTTCAGTGATTGCTCTTTCACTCTTGCTTGGGCATTATCTTCACCTCAGCTCTGATACCATGTTAATTTTAGGTATGTTCTATGCTAAAGCAAATTATTTAAATTTTCATAGTTAGAAATCACATCAGCATTAAGATAAATTGTAGATAGAACATAAATATAAATTGCAGAAGACGAGCCAAGACAAGAGGACACAAGATGTGGCGCTATCCAGGGACAAAACCCACAATGTGGGGAAACCCTTGATCAAATCTTCTTTTATGTTCTTCAAAGTTCAGCAGAGGAAGTGAGAGAGATAGTACAATTACAACAGAAGTCAACACTTTGACTTATTTAGATCAGAGCATAGATCATCTCCTATAACGATGAGATCAATTGAAGACATTTTGCTTCAACTGATCTTCCAAGGTGATGGATTCACCTATCATAGTGTTGGATCTTGTCCATTTGCTGCACCTTGACGTGTAGCACCATCATGTTGCATCATGTATCATCATGCTGCTCATGATCACTATGTTTCTTATGATCTTCATACATCATGCTGCCCATGCATCATGTTTCCCATGATCTCATCTATCATGCTGCCCATGCTCATATCATCATTCATTATCATGTTGCCCCATTTATCGTCATACTGCCCTTGCTAATGTGCCCATCATGCAGCTATCCTTCTGTTGCTTCATCATGCTACAACATATTCCTTTTGTTGTTTCATTATACAGCCATATGCATATCAGCCTTAGCTGCTTGCTATGGCTTGCAACCTAGCAAAGCAGCTAGGCTATAGTTGCAGTCCCATTATGTGTTCCGTATAGGGTTTGCTATGATGTTTCCATGAGAAACGTATATTTCATACACAATGTATCCCTGTCTCATTGACCAACGTATATATGAACTCATACATAGCGTATCACTGTCTCATTGACCAACATATATATGAACAACGTATCTATGTCCCATTGACCTGTGTACGTATGTTTCATTGAATAGCGTATCTATGTCTCCATGAACTGCATGTGGGTGCTTCATTAAATAATGTATCCATTTCTCATTGACCAGTATATATGTCTTCATACATAGCATATCACCGTGGTAAGGATCCTTCCAACTGCGGCTTCACCATATTACTGCAGCTACCCTTCATATTACTGCGGCTACCCTTTGTGACCTGTTTGAACAGCGTATTAGTATTTGCATTTAGGGCTGCATAGGGCTATAGTTCATCACTTAGTTTAGAGTATGCTAAGATATCCCTTAACTGCGGCCGTGGATAGACCCTTCTTCTTGCTGCGTGTTGATTTTGCGTTTTAGATCTAGGGCATCATTTGTACATAGGCTAACGTGTCTGTTATGTGATTTTTCTTCTCCAAAAACCCAAGACATGGAGAGGAGATCACACATGAAGATGATGAGTATATAAAATTATTTCACGTCTATTAGGCTTCTAAGTCTACTCAAGATTTTGGTCGGCTTGATAATAATTCCATAATCAAAATAAATGGATATCTCCATAAATACTTATCGGAATCAGATGATCTTTAGATCAATCCTACACCTCTCGATGAGAGGGATCCAATAAAAATATTAGCTGCCATAAATAAGCTGACCCACATGGAGTTTGGACCTAGTTGCCAATTTTAACAACAACCAAACACAAACATCGAACCAGGTACCAAAAAAATAGGTAGAGTCCAAGGAGGTTGAAGCAGAAAATGTACAAGTATTGATACATCATATGAGGAATACATGGTTGAAGTAATATTGGAAGATAAACAACAATAGCAGGTGCCACAACGTGTACCAGATACCAATAAGGCTCCATTAGGTGGTGAATTAGATAAAGGTACACTGTTGGTTAAAACTTTAGCATATCACCACCCACATCACCCTGCAAGGAAACAACCAACACAATGGCACCAAATTAGTCACAAGGAAAACAAGAATTGCATGATAGATAGAGAGGGTTGATGATCCACTCACAACATATCAACACAAAAGAGCCACCAGGGTCAACTTCCATCTCAAGCGAGTGAGACACCAGCTATATCAAGGGTTCACCTTTCTCTTGGATGGCTAGATGTGCATGCATGGTACTTGGAATACTCTTTTGAGGATATCTTATTATTTTTGTTCTGCGTAGATTTCAGGGATGAAACATGTTTAAGGGGGGTGGAATGTAGTATACCTAGTGAGGATAGTATGGAGTACAGAGGGAGGTACCCAAGGGAATAATGTAAGTATGGAATGGGCCATAGTAATAAATAAAGAGGTTAACCCATATCATTTAAGGGACCACAAGTAGTTAGAAATAATGTAATAAGCCCATTGTATTAGATAGATGGTATTGAGGGAACCATGGTAATGACCCAGGTATTGTATGTGTGAGACCTATATAGAGGCTTGAGACTTCTCATGGAGAGAGGTGAAGGATTATTGTATGAACAACCATATGAATTGTGGAGTGTTCTCCTTCCTTAAGGAGTGAATGTATGGTGTTGCCCTACCTTAAGGGTTTTGATATCAATAAAGAAGCATTTCTATATTCAAATCTTATTATTTCTTGGGTATATTTGTATTCTCATATATTTGCATGTCAAATCTATAATAGTCTCCAAAACCCGCGTAATTTTTTCCCTCAAGCATTTCAGAAACCGAGTCTGCCTTGCATTATGAAACTACACAGATGTGTCCTCCAAGGGCCTCATCCCACATCATTCAATGCCTGTTGAAATTGTGCAATTGTGTCTCTAAGTGGCCACGAAGAAGGATGACATTTTCTCAAGGAACTGTAGAGAAAGATAAGGAGACCAAGGAACTGAGGGGTATGATAGAAGATCGAGAAGGCATGAAGACCCCATCTAATGCATAACCCTTTGGAGGGTACGTATGGAAAACAAAGCACATCTTTTGAAATACACCTCTTAGTGTAGCATGAAGTACCACTTATCATTTTCATATCGTTATGTCTTCAATGACATGCATGGTTGGAAGGCACAAGTGATGTGTTTGTCTTGCCAAAGTCTATCATCGGAGCCACACTTGTCATAAGATGCCACAAAGGTTGTTTCATTAAGTGAAGTATGTTTTTACATGTTTTGGATCATCTATGTTGTATCACTAAGTGTTCAATTGTGTGATCATAGTCAAATTCTATCACTATTCACATTGGCTCCATTGATCCTACACTTAGCCAAATTTTGGAGTCCCCCTAACAACCTAGCCTCATCCAGCTTTCTTGAACTACACACTTTGCACTGCAACCTTCAATATTTTTCCCTTACCTACTAGAACTATGCAATTCGCAAAATGCCTAGCCTCCCTTAGCATCCAAAACTATTTGGTTGTTACCTCCACTGTCCTTCCCTCAACCAGAACCCAGTATCTCAAAAAATTGCACAATTTTGTCCTTCGGGCATCTCAGCTATCTAGTATGTCTTTCATCCTAAAACTGCGCAGATGTGTCCTCCAAGGGCCTCATCCCACAATAGTCACTGCCTGTTGAAACTACACAATTTTGTCTCTTAGTAGCCACGAAGAACAATGACATGATCTCAAGGAGATGAGGAGAAAGATAAGGAGACCAAGGAACCTAGGGTATGATAGACGATCAGGACTACATGAAGACTCTATATGATGCATAAACCTTTTTGGGGTATTTATAAAAAACAAAGCACATATTTTGAAATACACCTCTTAGTGTAGCACGAAGGACTGCTTATCATTGCCATATCATTATGTCTTCATTGACATGCATGGTTGCAAGCACCGAAAGTCATTCCATGTGTTTCCTCTAAGTGTCTTGCCCTCTTTCCCTTACTGGATCAATTGTCATATTTTGGCACCTTGTTATGTCATGTTCATGAGCCTTTCTGGTGACCTTGAAGGTTGGTCTTTATGTATACAAGTTTTTCTAGTCATGTAAACACTTGTCGCACTCATACACAAAGTTTTAAGCAATGTCTCACAAGGGTTGTCATGGTTGTCCTAAAGTCTACATGAAGTTTCATACTTCTCGCTTTTAGTTATAGATAGTCTCATAGAGTGTAATGCTTTGTCTTGTTTTTCTGACATTCTATGTCGTCATTTTGTCGAAGTATGCTAAGTGTGTGATCATAATGTTAAGTTCCTCATGAGTTCACTTGCCTATCACACTTAGCCATTTTTGTAAAAATCCTTTAGACTGGACAACTCTGTTTCACCAGACCACGAATGTGCTACATATTGGATAGTCTCAGCCCTAAGGAACATTGTTCTGCTACCTGGAACTCTGGCGTGAACAGTCACTTTCCCCTAGGAAAAATGTACTACGTAATCCCATATCTCAACAAACTGCCTTCTGTTAGCACTCCTCGGTATCCCAGGGCTGATAAAGGAGACTGATGAAGGTAACCTCAAACCGACCTTTAGATCTGGTAGCTAGTCCTACCAAATCAGAGAGGGCTCTCTCAAGGATCTCATAGCTAATGAAGTGACTGGAGAGGAAATCATATGTTAGGCTAGAGTTTGGTAGGAAAACAAGGGAGATGAAGGGAATGAGTGTAAGTAAATCTTAGGGGAGGTAGATAGGGTGTGGGTGAGGGTAGTAGAGCAAGGAAACATGGTATATTACCACTTCAACGAAGTAAAATCACTAAGAAAACAAAAGTGCAATGAAACTGTAGGTGAGGGATTTTCACTACATTTATAGGGAAGTCGATGAGTAAAGGAGGTCATAGTTATTTATTTACTATCCAAAAATATGTTGGAACATGGAAATGATGATGAGAACCCTTGTAGATTCTTATTTAACCTCCAATGCCAAAAGCGTAGTGAGCTACCAGAAGCGAAGTGTGGGAGGAAAAAAATGTATTTTGAGGATGAAATTTGATGCTCTAGTGGCTAGGATGTAGTTTTAATGATATAGTGATGCTTAATAAAGGTGGAATGAACAATAAAAATTCTTGGGTGTTATTCTTATAAGGTTGAAATCAACTTTTTTTCTTAGGTCATTCAGTGAAATCACCTGAATTTTTGGAAAACTGAATGGTAGGATTGTGTGAAGCAACCTCTCACTTTATTATGCAATGTTACATCTTTATAAGGAGGAAAAAGTACCTTAGAGAACTCTTTGAACACGTTTTCCCTAAATACTACTCCCATAATGGTGACATGAGATGATGGCATGACTTCTAAATGATAATGATGATATGGCCTAATAATGGCACCAAATGAATACCAAAAACCATGATTTGGACCTTTAGACCTTTGCATATGAATGACCATGAAATGATGACTAAGGCATGATGACCAAGACACTCTATTGGTGACCCATCACAAGGAGTGATGACAAGACCATGGTAGTATTTATTGACATTGAGTATGGAAGGAGTAGTAATGGCCTAGGACTGACCAATGATCAAATTTTATTTGAAATTATAACAATTTGACCTAGGACCCTATCAACCATATTGAAAGAGAACATTTGATCATTGGTGACTCATAGGCACTAACAAATTCCTACCTATAATTACATAGAAGTTGCCTCAAGCCTAACCTGAACTACATGTTTTGCAAGATCATTCATAAAGCCTCCTCCTTTCCTACTAGAACCCTAGATTGCGCAGAGAACCTGCCTTGCCTTACCTCCCAAAACTATCCAGAAGTGTCCCCTAGTGTCCTCCCTCATCCAAGACTCACTGATCTCCAGAAATCTAAAGACATGTCCTCCTAAATCCCTATGATGCCCAGTACAACCTTGCCTATGAAAACTATGCAGAACTGCCTCCCAAGGTCCCATATTGCAGCAACCACTGGTTGGACCAATTGCACAATCCTATCTACCAATGGCCTCTGCATAATTTTCCCCAGAAATGAATATTGTTCCAGGAGTCGTTAGCCAAGCCTGAGTTGTGATCTATGTAGTCTTAAAGACTAGTCTCCCTCCGTGTCACCTGGAACTACACAATCCACAGTTACTGGGCCCTCTTTCCCAGTCTGTCACATGTTTCGGGCTTAGTCCATGGATAACAATGCATCATCTTAGACTAGGGAGTTTTGGATTTGATTTCGTCCCATCATGAGTGAATTGCAGGGACATGTACATTGTTAGATCATGCTGAGATGATGAATAAGGAGAAGGAGGAACAAACATGCTATAAGAGTCACTTATAGTTGGATGGACAAAGAAGCTTATTAGGCACAAGAAAAGGTAACACATGCATGTAACCACCTCCCAAGGCCAAGGATCATTGATGACCCTGCATCATCAAGTTATGTGGAGAAGAAGAGAAAGTGCATCCAAGAATGCTTCTATCAC
>APFE030080100.1:20220-46248 GCA_000404065.3 Pinus taeda
ACGACCAAAATGAAAATCAAGACCGACAACCAAAACTTCTAGGAATTTCACCTAAAACCCTAACACCAATGGAATTAAACCAAGGAAAGCTTTTAACAAGTCACATGCAGGTCTGGGCAGAGGATAACAACATCTAAACCAAAAGAAAACTAATTGAAAGAGTAAAATTTAAGTTTTTCAAAATTTTAGCAGGGTCCGCAGGTTCAGAGTTTACACAGGTGCGTGCACGCTCTCTGCGCAAAGTAAACATGCTTATAAGAACGCACTGTGATACAAGCACAGGGTGCGGGCTTCTCCTAAAGTTATGAAAAGAAAAAATAATCCTAGATCTACCAAATTCACCCAATTCCACACACAACAAGCCAAAAACAGAAACAAAAACACAAGTTTCTCAGGTCAAAGTAAAAACAAGGAAAACAATCAAGTCCCCAGCAGATTCACCATTTTGTCACACAGAATGAGTCGAGGTTGTGGACAAGATCAACCTTCCTAGTATCTAAAATATCTAGTGACAAGCAAGGCAATCAAAAACTATCTTTCTCCAAATATGAAATTAATAACAAAGGCAAACAAGTGTTTTAGGCCTACCTTGGTTCCAATGCAAGTTTGTGGAAGTCTCACTCCCTCACTCCAAATGAGCTTCCTTGAAGTGTAAGTCTGCAAACACAAACAAGAAAACAGATTAAATAACACCTGAAAAGCCAATATCATAAAGCATATTCATCATAATGATCAAGGAGATTATGAAACAAACCACATAAGACAATTTGTTGACAAAAATGAATCTGATTGTATTAACTCAAATGAAAGAACTTTACAACCTGTGTCTTGATGCTGTACAAGCTCTTCCCAGGGTCTGACAAGAAGTCTCCTCTACTTTGACAAGTTTCACTCACTTCCCAATGAAACCAAAAGGTATGTGATCTCTCCTCTCAAGTTTAACTAGGAATTCCCAATTCCATCAACATTTACCCTAAAAAATGTTCAGCTTTTAGCCTCTCCAGCAACTGACTCAATGCCTTAATTTATAGTGCAATGGAGGGAAGTTACTAGGTCCTCCTACAAAGGGATAAAGCCCTCCTTCAAAGAGATAGCTCCTCCTATCAAGGGATTAGCTCCTTCTCTTTTGGGATGCATGAACCACCTTGGAGCAAACAATCCATGTCAAAATTCCTTCTAGAAACATCTAGAATTAACCCAAAGTGAGTTTTTTAGAATAAACTTGCGCCTTTTTTACTTTTACAGGGGTACGCACCCACCCCTTTACAGATAGAGCGTGTAGATACGCAGGTAATATGAACAAAGGGTGCGGGCCCGTAGGCAAAAGTGAGAGAAAGTGCGGAACCAGATTTTTATTGATTTTTAATGTCTTTGTCTCATTTGCAAAGCTTGACATGGAGAGCTAAGGTCTGAGACTTGCTTAGGAGCCCAGTATAAGTGATGATAGACCCATACTGACTACAAATAGTCATGGTGACGATATTTTTGTGTAACACATATTTCCACTTGTATGATAATACAGAGATCAGGGTTTTTAGCTGAGGCTTTCCCAAGAGCATTCTTCTGTGTTCATGTGTGATTGATTTCTCATTCTCTGTTATATGTGTTTTATTTGATCTTGCTCAAAATCGATTAAGCTTTCGCAAGTTTTTTTGTAGAAGTAGATCAAGCAATTTTCTTTAGTATATTGCATAATCTGGTGATTTACAGTGGGAAATTCTACATGGTATCGAAGAAAAGATGATCAAGTCAAAGGAAAGTATACAGATAAGGGATAAGTTCGAAGTTTCGAAGTTCCTAATTATAAAAATCGAATTCTTATCACATCTCAAATTTCACCAATGGCGTTCAACAGTTTGAGACTCGAGTATGCCCTTGATGGCATCTCGAATTATCACATGGAAGGATCACATGGAAGTGTTATTAGAGGAAAATGGTTTGAAGGACTTTATTGATCAATAAGTCCCTAGGCCAGCAGCTGCTAATGCTCAAGAATTATCGGAATGGAAGAAATTTGTGGCTAGATCAAGGAGAATCCTTTTGGAGGAAGTTCAAGACCACATAGTCTCAATTTTCCATGGGAAGGAGACACCGTTTTCAATGTGGAAAACATTGAAAGATTTATATCAGAACAACGACAATCAGAGGAAGTTGGCACTGAAAGAAAAGATTTGGAAAATCAAGTGTGGAAAGGGTGACATAATCTCTACATATCTAAGCAATCTCACCACCTGCAGGAATGAGCTTGGAAGTGTAGTGATCACAATAGTCAATGATGACATGGTGAGTATTTCTCTCCTCGGTCTTCCTAAGAGCTGGCATAACTGCCAAGAATCGGTAAATGGAAGAGAGAATCTGCCATATTGGGAATGACTTTGGTCGAACCTGATGTAGGAGTAGACAAGAAGAAGCACTAGAGATGGTTCTTCATCCAAGGAGGATGAAAATAAATTGCACATTAGCGAGTAAGGCAAACAAAGGGAAGGAGAAGGATTCTGATCCCAAATCGAGTTATTCCCATGGTGGGAAGAAGTTTGACGAATCAAAAGTTCGATGCTTTCATTGTCATGAGGTGGGCCATTATGTAACAAATTGTCCACAGAAGAAATCCAAGAAGGGATCCTTGCAAGGATCATAAGGTGAGGCACTAGCCTCACAGTTCAAGTTGGATTTCACCCTCATCGCATGCATGGTTTCACTTATGACGAGTTGCGGTTGGTTTCTTGACAGTGGAGCTTCATTCACATGACCGGCGATAAGAGTTTTTTCAGTATCTTGGAGGAGAAAGACCTAGAGATACTCATAGAGATGGGTACTGAGTAAAAGTATAGTGTCTCAACTGTAGGCAAAGTTGTTTTTCAGAGGGAGCATGGAGCTCACATTACCTTGACAGATGTGAAGTATGTGCCATGACTTAAGAAAAACTTGGTATCGATGGCGATGCAGGAAAACAAAGGCTATGATGTAGTCTTCAGTAAAGGAAAGGTTTTCCTTAGACATATCACCACTTGTATGATAATACAGAGATCGGGGTTTTTAGCTGAGGCTTTCCCTAGATTATTCTTATATGTTCATGTGTGATTGATTTCTCATTCTCTTTTATATGTGTTCTATTTTATCTTGCTCAAAATATATTAAGCTTCTGCAAGGTTGTTTGTATAAGTAGATCAAGTATTTTGCTTTAGTATATTGCATAATCTGGTGATCTACAGTGGGAAATTCTACAATGATGATCTATTTGTCAATGAAGTCGAAACCCCGTAGACTCTCAACGAACTTCAGCTTGAGCTGATGGTTATGTCATACCCTCTTTTTCCTGAGTTTGGCTTCACTTCCGATCATGAAATTGTTGAAAGACTTAAGGCTCTTCATCACTCTCTGATTTTCAATGAAGATCAACCAAACACCCAGATTTCACTTCCTCTACTCGAACTACACGAACCCATCACTCATGGATTGGAGGAACCTTATGCATCAAGCACACATGCACAACGTAAGTGGTCTAACTTTCTCAATTTTTTTTGCATGTGATAGTCAAGTGAATGCATACACTCAAAATATGCATGCAGTGTAGCACAACACCATGGCAAGTCCACAGAGTGCATGTCATGCACTTTCACTCATTTTTGTTATGTTGTCACTTGTAAGCTTAGAGTGTGTCCATCTTCATCGTTATATCTTTCATGCTTGTTGGTTTGCGAAACTTTGATGTTCGCAAATCGTGCCTTCATCAACATGGGTTAACCAATGCATTAGTGGCTGCATTGGAAGTATCACTTCACGTAAGATGACCCATGCACTGTTAGCTTAGGAATAGGAGTAGTGTTCAATTTTGAGTTTTTTGCATGCATGCATGTTTGCTTCTTTCTTTGTGTGTTTGTTTTCTTGCTTTCTTGTTTGCTTACTCGATTTGATTTCCGCATTTGCTTCTGCTTCTTGCTTTGCTTTTTGGTTTGTTTTCTTGTTATTGTCCAGAGGTTAGTTCCACATGGACCATGTGCGACTCTTGAAACAAGTTGGGTAAAGTACATGAGGACTTGTACAGCTATCAACATGTGGTTATCTGTTTTCCACTCTCTTATGTAAGAACTTGTTGTCTTTATTCCATGATACATCAATGGAAAATACGTACTATTCGAAGTGAACCTTGGTGAAAACATAATGCTTGTGCGCTAACTAGTGTCACCTACTCTATTCGGTTGTTTGTTAGTTAATCCTTGTCAGGTTAGTCAAGTATAGTAAGGTGAGGGGGAAAACCTTAACAAGCACGTCATAGGTATACATACATTACTTATCTAAAGGAACAACCTCCTATGCCCTCAATAAGCCGGGATCCCTCTTCCACCTCTTAAATGAATAAGTGTTATGCACAATTATGAAAATAAAAAATGAAAAAATGAAAAAGTGAAAATTTTTGAAAGAAATGAAAAATAAATAAAGGCGAAAGAAGAGAAAGGCTTCCTATGCAAAGAGGTGATGCAAGTAACTCCGTCGGGGTACTGACCAGGTTCGCTGGCAATGGAGCAATTCTTGTGTTCCTGTGTGACTCCACCTATGTACTATCCAGGTCTGCTGGCAGCGTAGGACACCAGAGATGAAACTAAGACTCTAACGACTATATTGCTTGTGAATCAATATATCCCTCAACCCCAATTGAAATTACTATGTTGGCTTGGCTTGGAATGTGTGTCGACTGACCAAGGCCTTAGCAAATGCTACATCTTATAATTAAGCAAGTGTGGAAACCAAGATGACCAGAGAACTGAACAATTATTCTAGAGGTGTTAGGATTGCTTTTCATGAATAAGGTCCATTTAGAGAGCTGGAGTTCTACCTGTGTGTCGCCAAGTGTTGTAGTGGCTGCAACCACCTTCCAAAATTTTTCCTTAGCTTCATTTTGGAGCCTCCCTATAGACCATCTTCAGCAGCATGTCTTGCACTATGAAGTACACAAGCTTCAGTGGTTTTCTAGCAAATTTCTAGCCTGTGCATGATAGCTCATTGCATCCCCCTCACTGGTTGTTTCTCCAGACTTGTTCCAGCTACAGGCTTAGCAACTCCCTCAAGAAATTGTGCAATCCTGGCTGGTAGCTTGCTGGGCTCCAGAATTGTGCAATCCTATCTGTCAACCCTCACTAGAAAAAATGCACAATCCAGCCCAACAAGATTGCTCGCCCCAGTACAAATCTAGGTAGCAGTCAGCTACTCAACCTAGACTCCCACTGACGCAACATTTCATTTAACTCATTTAATCTCAATATCTTCACATGCCTTGAGTATAAGGAAACAATGATGTTTTGATATCTGCTCAAACCTCGCAAGCATGCTATTGATTTCTCTAATGGCTATAGTAATTATGAAGGTTAATGGAGTATAGAGTATAATCACATGTGGGATTAACTCCATGCATGCTAAATTTTGGTTTGATATCAATCTCCTGCTCTTAGCCTATTAATTCCCTGCCAATTTAGGTTGTGTTGCCTTCAAAGCTGCTCTAAAAAAATTCTCCTAAGCATGGTCAACATCTTTAGGCTTCTCTGTGGTAGCGGGTATAACTTTCAGGTCTACCACTTCATCGGGATCTGAGTGAACTACAACAATAATGCTTCCATCTAGACTCGTATGCCTTTCAGGTTTGTTCTGGTGTGCCCATATCAATTAGACTTTGTTGGTCAAATTTTCATCTCTCAACTTATCTTCTTATTCAAGAACTCCTCAAATCTAGTTTGTTTTATTCATCTATCTGGTCCTCTCCTCTTCCATCGTGTCCTTCATGTCTTTGAATTTTATTGAGCCTATTTCATTTATGGAGTTAGGTTTGCACGCTGGCGTCTCTATTATATACAACCTTTCTTCAGCAATTTAGTGTGTCTCATTCCTACTCAGGCTCGGGTGCCACTATATATAGTTTTCTATGGGTGGGATTTATCTCCTTTAGTGAATTGTGATTGTTCCATCTCTACCTAGGTTGTGTTGTCTACTATACTGTCTCTCTTTTCCTTCTTTGAGCAACTATTTCCCTTGTCCCTTTATCATGTAGCCCTCTTATTGTTCTCTAGTTCCTCCTTCTCATCTTGCAAGAGGCAAAGGAGGTCTTCCTTGCCATTAATCTGAGCATGTGGGAAAAAGAGATAAAACTCCTTAAACTGTGGGTAACTTGGATTGTAGCAATTATTCCCACCAAATTGAATCTCTTCAGTTGTAAACAATGGAAATTAACTTAAAGTTGCATCAAAAAATGATAGCATCGATCAACCTCCTTTAAGAAATACAAGCCTTGAAAGGAAAATTAGCTAAATAGGAGGATGAAATTGAATCTCTCTAAGAGTATATAGAAGGCTTAAAGGTGCACCACCCAGCCAATGACAATCAGAATACCAATAGTAGTGCTTTTAGTCAGCATGTGGGTGTATTATTGCTTGAACTCAACTAGCTTCCCGAAGATGATCCCTCATCAATTCTTTAACGTGCTCCCTCTATAAATGTGTTTTTCTTCTCGGTCAAGTTTGCAAATTTTATGCATGTAACTCATCAGTAATAGTCGACGTTTCATGTTTCATCTTAAAATTTATTTACAATTTATTTTTCTAAATAAATTTCCCTCTTCCTCAACTCAAGAAAGAGATAAATATTACAAAATTTTTCCGTATAATGAAAGTTCGAGGAAAAATAGAAAAAGATAGAAAGTAAGTGATGCAAGGTGTTTTAATCATTATACACAACCATCCTTAACAAATCCTTAGTGAAATTTCACTCCTTAACTGACCCTCGAATCTCACTGCTACTTTGGTCTGTTCAGTTAAACCCACATATGAAAAAGGGGTAGAAGTATAAATAATAATAATGCCATTGTCCAAATTTTTATTAAGCGCAACAACTAATAATGGCTCAACTACCTGCCCTTAACCCTCTTTGGGGTTAATATAGCAGATCAATTTTCAATTTAAATAATAATTTTCAAAGTCCAAAATAGTGAGGAAATCCACATCCAGTTTGTCTAATTTACTATGAACTTTGGAAAAATCACCTTAGCGTAGTGTTGTAGCGGTTACAACCACCCTCCAAAATTTTTCCTTATCTTCGTTTTGGAGCCTCCCTATCGACCATCTTCAGCAGCATGTCTTGCACTGTCAAGTACATAAGCTTCAGTGGTTTTCTAGCAAATTTTCAGCTTGTGCATGATAGCTTGTTGCATCCCCCTCACAAGTTGTTTCTCCGGACTTCGTCCAACTGCAGGCTGAGTAACTCCCTCTGGAAATTGTGCAATTCTGGAGGGGAACCAACCTTCCCTCGAGAAATTACACAATCCTGAGTGGCAACCTTCTAGGTTTTAGAATTTCACAATCATACTTGACAACCTTCACTGAAAAATGCATAATCCGGCCCAATAGGAGTGCTCAGCCCAGAAATTGAGTAATTATGTGCAACACTCAACTGCTTAGCCTAGAAATTGCGCAATACACTCTGGGACAGCTAGCCCTGCAGCTAGAATAAATTGCACAAATATCGCCTAATAGCCTTTTCCTCTCAAAAATTGACCAATGCAGTTAGATATGCTTCCATGAAAAAATTGCGAGTTCTAACCAAGGAAAGCTGCTCAGCCCAGAAATTGTGCAATCTTGGGAGAGAGTCGCTTGTTCCTCTCAGAAATTGTGCAATCCATCTAGGACATCCATCTCTACTCAGCCCAGAAACTACGCAAATTTTCATCTAAGGCAAGCAAACCGATGCATGTGCCTTCAGGTTGACCGATTCCCTCTAGGACCGAGCAAAAATGCTTTGTATGCATGGACTGTTCATACCCAGGAAGAATAGAAAGGTATCCCATGATTCAGGGATCTATCTTTAGCAGCTCGAGGTTACATGCAAGGATCATTTCAGAAACCTCCCACCAAATGTCACTTTTCCTAAATTTGTGGCATGTGCGTCAGAAACTTGATTTTATCGAAACTCATCATCCGGACACTAGAGAGCTCATTCCTTGCATTGACCTTGCATCTATGACATCCCACATTTCATATAGGATTTTTCGACACGTTCAACTCAGTTGTTTTGGGGTAACTCACTTTTCATGTCTCGCACTGCGTTTCTGTCGTTTTTTGTGTTTTTCTTCATGTGAGTGTTGTCTGCTTGATTTCAGTGAGTGCTTGTTGTCAATTTGATGTCTATTGGCTTTTAGAAGCATCGTTTCATTTTCCGTTCGCATCTCATTGTTGTCGCATGCATGATACTATTTTCACATGAACGCTCATCGTTGCGGTGACTTGCCTCACACACATGCATGCTTTCCCATTTTATGAATCCTACACTTGTTGTTTGCATGTATGATCATTCACTCTTATTTTCACTCATCTCATCATGCATCTAGACTTCTCAAGCTTTCAGTCCCCCTTCGACAAGCCTATGATGCCTTGGCCTAGACCATGCCTTGCCCGACTAGCACTGCACATTTTTAGAAGCGAAGGCTCTGCCTTCCCTCTAGAAATTATGGAAGTCTGGCCCAACACTGATCTCTAGGCCTACATTGTGCAATTCTTAGAGGCAGTGTCCTAATGGCCCGAGAAACTACGCAATGCAGTTTCTTGGTTATATGTCACTATTGACTGAAATTGTGGATTGCACAACTTTAGTCCTCAACAGGCTGGGTTGGATTGTGCATTACATAGTTCCAGTACTTATTCATCCTCCATACAGATCATACTGAGCCTTGTGCAGTTTTGGCATTCAGTCTCCCGACCTCTCGGCGGAAATTCCATAACCTTCACAATCAATCGCACAGGTATGTTGCATGTCAGTCCTCAAGTTTGTTTTGGTTTTCAATTAATAGATTGCTTACCATGAGTGTTGCTATGTCTCCAAGCATCACATGTGTTTGTTTGTCTCCTAGCAGCACAAGTACAATGGCCTTCAGAAGAGAAAAGTCAAAGGACACCGTTGAGAGCACAACAGGGGTTCCAGCCAAGCAAGTGTCTATGAGCTTGCCTACCTGTGAAGACATCAAGTTATTCATAGAAAAGGACACCAAGAGAAGATGGCAACAACATCACAATGAGCATCACCATCAGCAGTAGCAAAAGGCATCACACCCACATGCGGTGAGTGCAAGAGGAAGGTTGTTGACATCATAGAGGCAAAGCAAAGCTGCAAGCTCAAAGTAGATCCACTCATGACGAAAGAAACTTTGGAGATTGAGGCTATGAGGTGATGGTGTGACACGAATATTGTGTGAATTCAGAGAGAGAAACAAAGAAGGAGTTGCATGTGCTAAAGTAGCAACTCAAGGAACAATAGTTTCTAAGCTCTTAAATCCTTCTTCCACATCCTCAGGCACCAAAATTCAGAAACTGACATAAAAGCCAACTTAGCTTGTCTCCTTAATGCTGGACAAATAGAAGTAAATGGTAGTCATGGATGGAAAAGTATCCCATTACCCCCTCCTTCAAGTACATGTTTTAATGTCTAAGGCTAGAAGGCTAAATCATTTTTTCTTTCCTCATTCCAAACAATAAGAAAATGAGTAAAAATTGAGGGAGCATGGAGCAAGGTATTGTGACTCCCATTGACACAACATTTCATGTAACTCATTTAATCTCAATCTATTCACATGCCTTCAATATAAGGAAACAATGATGTTTTGATCTCTGCTCAAACCTCGTAGTCATGCTATTGATTTCTCTAATGGCTTTATTAATTATGAAGGTTAATGGAGTGTAGAGTAGAATCACATGTGGGATTAACTCCAAGCAAGCTAAATTTACAGTTTGATATCAATCTCTTGCTCTTAGCCTATTAATTCCCTACTAATTTAGGTTTTGTTGCCTTCAAATGTGCTCTAAGAAATTTCTCCTAAGCATGGTCAACATCTTCAGGCTACTCTGTGGTGGCAGGTATAAATCTCAGGTCTACTACTTCATCGGGATCTGAGTGAACTACAACAATAATGATTCCCTCTAGACTCGTATGCATTTCAGGTTTGTTCTGGTGTGCCCATGTCAATTAGACTTTGTTGGTGACATTTTCATCTCTCAACTTATCTTCTTATTCAATAACTCCTCAAATCTAGTTTGTTTTATTCAACTATTTGGTGCTCTCCTCTTCCAGATTGTCCTTCATGTCTTTGAATTTGATGGAGCCTCTTTCATTTATGGGGTTAGATTTGCATGTTGGTGTCTCTATTATATACAACCTTTCTTTTCAGTGAATTTAGTGTGCCTCATTGCTACTCAGGCTCGGGTGCTACTATATATAGTTTTCTATGGCTGGGCTTTATCTCCTTTAGTGAATTGTGATTGTTTCATCTCTACCTAGGCTGTGTTGTCTACTATAGTGTCTCTCTTTTCCTTCTTCGAGCAACGTTTTCCCTTGTCCCTTTCTCATGTAGCCCTCTTATTGTTCTCTAGTGCCTCCTTCACATCTTGCAAGAAGGAAAAGAGGTTGTCCCTACCATTAATCTAAGCATGTGAGAAAAAGCGATAAAACTCCTTAAACTACGGGTAACTTGGATTGTAGAAATTATTCCCCCCAAATTGAGTCTCTTTAGTTGTAAACAATGGAAATTAACTTAAAGTTGCATCAACAAATGACAGCATCCATCAACCTCCTTTAAGAAATGCATGCCTTGAAAGGAAAATTAGCAAAAGAAGAGGATGAAATTGACTCTCTCTAGGAGTAGATAGAAGGCTTAAAGGTGCACCACCCAGCCAATGACAATCAGAATACCAAGAGTAGTGCTTTCAGTTGGCATGTGGGTATATTACTTCTTGAACTCAGCTAGCTTCCCGAAGATGATCCCTCGTCAATTCTTTGATGTGCTCCCTCTATAAATGTGTTTTCCTTCTCGGTCAATTTTGCAAATTTTATGGATGTAACTCATCAGTAATAGTCAACTTTTCATGTTTCATCTTAAAATTTATTTACAATTTATTTTTTTAAATAAATTTCCCTTTTCCTCCATAACTCAAGAAAGAGATATATATTACAACCTTTTTCCGTATAATGAAAAGTCGAGGAAAAATAGAAAAAGACAGAAAGTAAGTGATGCAAGGTGTTTTAAGCGTTACGCACAACCATCCTTAACAAACCCTTAGTGAAATTTAACTGCTTAACTAATCCTCGAGTCTCACTACTACTTTGGTATGTTCAGTTAAACCCACATATGAAAACAGGGTAGAAGTATAAATAATAATAATGGCACTGTCCAAATTTTTATTAAGTGCACAAATAATAATGGCTCAGCTGCCTGCCCTTAACCCTCTTTGGGGTTAATATAACATATCAATCTTCAATTTAAATAATAATTTTCGAAGTCCAAAATACTGCGGAATCCACATCTTGTTTGTCTAATCTAGTTTCAAACTTTGGAAGAATCACCTAGCGTAGTGTTGTAGCGGCTACAACCACCCTCCAAAATTTTTCCTTATTTTCGTTTTGGAGCCTCCCTGTTGACCATCTTCAGTAGCATGTCTTGCAATATCAAGTACATAAGCTTCAGTGGTTTTCTAGCAAATTTTTAGCTTGTGCATGATAGCTCGTTGCATCCCCCTCACAAGTTGTTTCTCCGAACTTGGTCCAGCTACAGGCTGAGCAGCTCTCTCAAGAAATTGTGCAATTCTGGAGGGGAACCAACCTTCCCTCAAGAAATTGTGCAATACTGAGTAGCACCCTTCTGTGCTCTAGAATTGCGCAATCCTTCTTGTCAACCTTCACTAAAAAACTGTGCATTCCAGCCGAGTAGGACAACTCAGCTCAGAAATTGAGTAGTTTTGTGCAACAATCAACTGCTCAGCCCAGAAATTGCATAATACCTCTGGGACATCCAGTGCCACATCTAGAATAAATTACACAAATATAGCTCGACAGCCTTTTCCTCTCAAAAATTGTGCAATGCAGTCAGACATGCTTCCCTAAGAAAATTGCGAGTTCTGACTGAGGAAAGCTACTCAGCCCATAAATTACGCAATCTTGGGAAACAGTCACTTGTTCCTCTAAAAAATAGTGCAATACCTCTGGGACATCCATCTCTACTCAGCCTAGAAACCATGCGGATTTTCATCCCAGGCAAACAAACCGATGCATGTGCCTTAAGGTTGACCAATTCCCTCCGGGACCGAGCAAAACTGATTTGCATGCATGGACTATTCATGCGAAAGCAGCATGCAAAGGTATCCATTGATTCAGGGATCTATATTTAGCAGCTGGAGGTTACATGCAAAGATCATTTCAGAAACCTCCAGCCAAGTGTCACTTTTCCTAGATTTGTGGCATGCGCGTCAAAACCTCGATTTTATCAAAAGTTATCAACCAGACATTGAAAAACTCATACCTTGCATTGACCTTGCATCTTTGACATCCCACAATGCATATAGGATTCATCGGCACATTCAACTCAGTTGTTTTGGGGTAACCCTACTTTTCATGTCTTGCACTGTGTTTCTGTCGCTTTTTGTGTTTTTCTTCATGTGAGTTTTGTTTGCTTGATTTCAGTGAGTTCTTGCTGTCGTTTTGATGTATGTTAGCTTGTAGAAGCATCATTTCAGTTTTCGTTCGTATCTCACTCTTATCGCATGCATGACACTGGTTTTACACGAACAGTCGTCGTTGTAGTAACTCGCTTCACACACATGCATGCTTTCTCATTTTATGAATCCTACACATGTTGTTTTCATGTATGATCATTCACTCTTATTTGCACTCATCTCATCATGCATTCAAACTTCTCATGTTTTCAGTCACCCTTCAGCCAGCATGGGCTGCCTTGGCCCAGACTGTGCCTTGCCCAGCTATCACAGCACATTTCCGGAAGCAAAGGCTCTACTTTCTCTCTAGAAATTACATAATTTTGGCCCAACACTGACCTCCAGTATTGCATTGTGTAATTCCTAGAGGAAGTGTCTTGCTGGCCCTTGAAACTACACAATGCAGTTTGCTGGTTGTATCTCACTACTGACTGAAATTGTGAATTGAGCAGTTTTAGTCCTCAGCCGGCTAGGTTGGATTGTGAAATGCATAGTTCCAGCAGTTATTTAGCCTCCATATAGTTTAGATTGTGCCTTCTACAGTTTTGGCATTCAGTCTCCCGACCTCCCGGCGGAAATTGTGCAACCTTCACAATCAATCACACAGGTATGTTGCAAGTTAGTCCTCAAGTTTGTTTTGGTTTTCGACTGGCACATTGATTACCATGAGTGTTTCTATGTCTCCAGGCATCACAGGTGTTCATTTATCTCTCAGCAACACAATTACAATGTCCTTCAGAAAAGCAGATTCAAAGGACATCATTGAGAGCACAACAAGGGTTGCAACCAAGCAAGTATTTATGAGCTTGCCTACCTATGAAGATATCAAGTTGTTCATAAACAAAGAGTTCAAGATAAGATGAAAAAAACATCATAATGAGCATCACCATCAGTAGCAGAAAAAGGCATCACACCCACATGCAGCATGTGTAAGAGGAAGGTTGTTGACATCATAGAGGTGAAGTAAAGCTACAAGTTCAAAGTAGATCCACTCATGATGAAAGAAGCTTTGGAGATTGAGGCTATGAGGTGACGGCCCGACATGAAGATCACACAAAGTCAGAGAGAAAAACAAGGAAGGAGTTGCATGTGCTAAAGAAGCAACTCAAGGAAGAACAGGAGTTGCACAAACGAGAGAATGAGTTGCAGCAGGAATAGGTACAATAGGGGGCGCAACACGCATAGATGGAGAAACTGCACCCATACAAGGTATAGATCCATCCCAACAGCTGGCATCAAGCAAAAAAGGTGAGTAGTGTTGTTGATCACATGAAAGGGAATTTAGGAGCATGCATGTCATTGTGCGCACGCTTGCGATCCCATCCATTTGGCACACTCACTGAGGCGAAGAAAAGAAGCAAGTCGAACTAGAGTTGAACATGTACTTTGACAAGTTGATGCACATGGTCACCAAAACACACTTGCAAATCATCACAGACACTATGAATCAATATGTTGCTGGTTTAGCCACACCCAAGAAGACCATGCACATGCTATCACACGAGTTGGACGGAGGAGCCATATTAGTGTACCCGAATGCAACAAAGGCAAGAGCTCGCTTCAAGAAGATGTCATCGTTGAGCGCACAGACACCATCACAGAGTACCAAGCTTGGCATTAGCTAACCACCTTCACCATCCCAATGATGTAAAAGATTTGGTCTCACCACAATGCTCAGAGTTCCAGTGATGTCTTGCATGGCTTTCTCAAGCCATTTCGTCTCACATGGGCACATGTGCATTGTAATGTAACATCTTGTAAAGTGGAAGTATAATTGTCGATATTTGAATGTAACAATCATAGAGTAGTTGAAGAGTCATGAGGATAGATGAATGGTCACAAAGGGGAATGTCAAGGGTCACCCCATTCTTTGCTATAAATAGTCCCTCAAACTCATTGGAGAGGCTTTTGTTCAGTTAAGCTTCCGATAGGACTATCTTAGAGAGAGCTTGGATAGTATTGTAACGAACCTTGGCTACTCCACTATGCAGAGCTAGTATATCTCTTTGGAGGAGCAGGCAGCTGTGATTGTAACATTCCATTGTCAAAACTAGTGGTTGGACATGGATGTATTGTATGATTGGAACTTACACTTCTTAATATAATAGAGCCAACACATTTCATGCATATGTTGTATTGTATTTCAACTATCTTTTTACTCTAATTGATATATGTATATGTTCTCTTACACATGCATGTGTATCTACTTTTTGTATATATATGTATGAATATTACTGAAACGTGTTGTTGGTTTAACCATCACTTTGGATTGCTAGCTAACTTGCCTTCCATGTTGCAATGAATCATTGCTCGTGTGTTCCCTTCTTAATTGAGTGCTATCACAGGCTTACAAGGGGCACACTCACATCAACCTCCGTGTGTTAGAACCATTCATACACCTTCCTTAGCTTGTTGCGACTGTCACACCCTTACTACCAATAGGGACATCTAACTTGCCTCTGTGTGAAACCGTGGGCATTACTGTATGACCCACTCCTGGGACTCATACACCAAACGGTCTAAGGTCTAATTGGGAATTCTTACGAGGGAGATCCCCTGACATGTTGGCAGGTCCAACACCGTCAACATTTTGGCACTAGAAGGAGGGCCAGATGACAAGCTTAGTCCTCACATCGTTTTGAATCTCTACATATCTATCATGACTAACTACAGAGTTTCTCTTTCAGAGTGTATGTATTATGGAAATGGCTTCATTATCTCAGAAAATCTCTCAGATAACTTGTTACATAAAACATACGATGGTGGAGGCCACGTAGCCTTGGTTAGGCACGCGGTGGGCGATGTAGGCCCATGCAAAAGACATGGAATATTTGAAGAATACATGACCTGCGCATTGTTCGTCTACATGCTTCATGGGCACCCAATGCACTGGTGTGCCATGCTGCCCGAAAAATCTATTCATTCTCTTTCTCATCTGGTCGTAGAGATAGACCGTGCTTTCAATCACTTTAGCCGTAATTTACTCGATAAAGAAATTTTGAAATTATGAAAAGCACCCGATGAATCCGTTGAACAGTTTCACACACGCTTTTGTAATCTTGCATACCGATTTCCTGAAGATGATATTGATTGGGAATTTCTCGATGGAATATTTGAGTATCTTCTTCACATAGCTAAACCTCGCTCAGCACACTTCGATGATGGAGCTGCACAATCATAGGCAGGCATAGTTGCTGTCATAAATGACTTTCCGCCTTCACCTCATCAAATAGATCCACCACCGTAGAGTGATATGGGAGATATTGCACACACATCTATTGACTTAAAATCCACCATTGACTTAAACTCAAGATTCAGAAAATGAACTGGTGGGACTAATGTCCACTTCTCCCCCTTCCATTCCTGTGCCATTCAGAATGTCGAACGGGGGTATGACTGGAAATTTCCACTGTCAGGGAAGGAGACCAACCAGTGCTCCTCCCCACACAAAGCCCTTTCCACAAGGAATCCATGCCACCAGGAATCAGTGTCATAGGCATCTATATGAAATCCCTCAGAGAGATTCAGGCACATCTCAATGTTGGGTGGAGTGGGTCACATGTTATCCATGTTATCCAGGGTTATTATTTCTACACATGACTTCCCATTCTTATTTTGAAACTTGTCATATTGGATTCAGCAAGACCCGCCACTTTTAAGAATTGCCTTTACAAATTCTTCGAACAATGTGCCCTTGTACCCTTTCTCATGAGAATGTACCTCCACTTTCATTCCTTTTGTTAAATCCATTGTACCAGTAGCATCAAAAACCCTAAACAAAGTCAAGTTGAAATAACAAGAACAACAATGCAACCTCCCAATTCCCTTATGTACTTAGTGAGTATGATATGAAGCACCAAAAAGTTCAACCTGAAATCACAACAACAGTATGACCTGACAACTCTCCCTCTCCCTTTTGTGTTATATAAAACACCAAACCCTAAAAAGGTTCAACCTGAACTAAAAAGAACAATCGTTCAACCTGGGAATTCTCTGCTTCGTGACTATCATATAAAAATAGCATGTTTCCATGTGCATTTAGAGGAGGATAGTTAGTTGACCTTAAAATAAATTAATGAAGATAAAAGTTTTGATTTAGATATTAAAGTAATAATTTTTTTATTTTTTTAATAGTCATGTTTTTTTTTAAACATCATATATCTTGATAAGTATGTATGGGAGAGTTTACTGTGATATTTTTGGTCTAAATTGCCTAAAATTTGGTAAGCATTGGTTGGAATCACTTATAGACGAAATAGTCTTTTTCACTAGAATCCGCCAATACAATTTCAAGCAAAAATGTGATTTTATGTTGTTTAAAATATATTTTTAAATGTATAAATAGATTCAGCACCTTGAAAAACCCCAAAACATTTGAATTCTACAAATTAAATAACATATAATCAAATCTTTAAAACTCTTTACCAAATTTTAATTAATACAAATTAAATAACTTAAAATTACCAAAAAACTATCATTTTATTTAATTAAATCAAACCCATTTTTTTTTCTCGCTAAAAAACTAATCTATTAATTACATTAATGGGCAGTACATTACAGTCATGTAGTATCTTCGCCTGAGGCCAGGCCTCGGCGTTCTGAACCAGAAATCAACCCACGCAGGGGAACTGAAACTCTCAAAAAGACACATCCCAAACAAAATACTGAACCCACGCAGGGGCGACCGACTACCAGCATAATTATCCCGCGCAGGGGCATCTCAAAACAGGACCAGTCAAAAGGATTAACCCTCACAGGGGCAGCCTATTACTAACAGAGTTATCCCACGCAGGGGCAGTATTAAACAATTCCAGAAAAACATTGAAATTATCCCACGTCGGGGCAACATTACACAGGACCAGAAAAACATTGAAATTATATGAGCTGAGAGCCAAAACAAGACCTGAAGGGAGATGGAGACAGTGAAGTTGAGCAGAGGGCTGGCTACTCCTCCGGTTCCTCTTCGACCACTGGGCACCCCCAAAATTCTTCATCTTCCGTTGCAGCAGGATGGGGACCCAGGTTGACATCCCCTGCTTTGGAAGTTGATGCCTCCGGCAACTTTGGACCTTGTTCTGCCACCAGTCCTGGCGCCTCTTCAACAAATGCTGAGCCCTCGTCCTGGTGCTACTATTTGCCACGGAGCTCCTCACTATCAGATGGCGCTTCATCCAGGAAAAGAACTGACACATGAGCGTTGATGCGGGGCCTGTCCAACGAGCTGCTGAAGGTGAAGATGGCCGAGCCAAAGGCCGACGAAGGAGATGAAGGGTCAAGGCTGCGGAAGTCCACAAATTGGCTGGCTTGAATTGGCGTGGCATCAGGGAAGCCATGGAAACAGCATCGACAGTGATAGGGGTAAGGAACCTGAGCAGGATGCCGAGAGGACTCTCCCGTGGCTGAGCCTCAATGGCAAGGCGGACGCTGCCGTGGCTTGACCATGCTTGTGACAGAGCCGAGGAAAAGGAGCTGAGAGGGTGGCGGAAATGAGGCAGAGGCAGAATTGGGGAAGGATGCCAATTCGCAGTCCCCTCTCCTTTCAGAACTACGGCCAACGAGCAGAGGGAAGGAGGGTGAGGTCTCCCTGAGAGCGGGTGAGCAGGCGGGAGCTGGAGCATGAACCAGTAAGAACTGAGCGACAAAGGCCGAAAGCTGCACATCACCGAGCATGAATTGAACCTCAACATCAACTGATTTAAACACTGAACCTTTTCCTCGAACCTCGATCACCATAACTGCTCGCTGTAGACGAGCCTACGGCAAGATTGGCACAATGAATGTGCTTCCAGGTTGAACCCCGCCCTATATTCCATGGCGACGATCCGGCATTGAATGCCCTCATTACTCTTGAAGCTGCCCATGTCCTGCAAGTGGCGCCTCCATAACTGACGATGTGTCACCCGCAACTGGGAAATCAATCCCAAATTTAATAATAATATATATATTTTTTTTAATTTATAATATTCAATATTAAATTTATATTCGATGTTGATTAATTTCACATATATTGGAAATAACAATGTATATTAGAACAAATATTTCCTTTTTGCAAGGCGGAGACCCAGTAAACGGGAACAAATTCACTTCCGTAACAACAAGTTCCCATCGCAACTCCCACTTTGAAAGATCTAATAATTTAATAGTGGTCTCTTTTTATAATTTCCAATGTCAATTTTCTATGACAATTTCCATTCCGAAAGATCCGTTAATCAAATCTAAAACAGTTATGCATGTGCAATAAAACTTTAATGAATAAACTTTTTCTTAATTCTTAGTAAAGTCATAAGTTAGTTTGGAATTTAGGATTTTAATTTATATGTTTATATATATTTAATTCATATAGATTGAATTTTTTTTGCTATTTTCTTATTTTATTAACTAATTTACCAACGACAAATTTAGGTAATGATGTATCAATGCTATTTATTAATAAAGATAAATTGATTTTTTCACTTTGTCCTCACGATGAACCACATAAAAACATCTACCAAATCATAATAATGTGATTAATCCAGGATATTTTCGTCTACATTATGGGTCACAAAAGTCTTAGATCTAACAAAAGAAACACCATTTAAACAAGTGTTATATAAAATGAGTTATGGTTTTTTGGGCATGTGGTGTTCATAAGCCATGAGATTGGCCCATGGTATTGCAACAAATGCTATTTACAAATTAAGAAAATTCATCGTTAAGAATCTTGTGATGAGTTTTTAAAGTGTATATATGTTTAACTTATATATTAATTATTTTACTCAATAATAATAGTAGCGATAATAAAATTATAATTTAGTACATTTTATGATTTTTCAAATTTTAACAATGTGAAATGCACCATAAAACAAATGTATTGATACTTGGATTAATATCTATTGACATTTACCAACTATTTAATCTTAACAAATTCTTTCAGAAACAATCACATAGGAGCAATTTTCATCTTCAGGACAAGATGATGAATGAGATCCAGGCATTGAAATAAATAGATGAAGAGAGCAGCTAACTAGCCGTTAGAAAAAACAGTAGTTTGACTAAGCTACTTATTTTCTATTTTTTATTATTTTATTTCTATATTTGATTTTAATTTGTTTAATAAATAGATGAAGGGAGAAACTAACTAGCCATTAGAAAAAACAGCTAGTTTGACTAAGGTTTTTATTTTCTATTTTTTATTGATGATGATGATGATGATGGTTAACGTCCACTGAGACCAAACATTGGTCTATCGGACCTAAAGAAACAAATTATTTATTTTGATTTAAGATTTTATTCCTATGCTCAAAAGGCTTGGAGAGAAGCCTCTTGAGCTCATTATAATTTTGACATTGAAAAGGCTAGGAAGGTCAATATTGTAACAAAGATTATGAAACTGAGATCTAATGTGGTTGTACATGGGGCACTCTAAGAGGAAGTGGTTTTCATCCTCGATGTTCCTATTCTCACATATATGGTAGATCCTTTCCATCCATGGTATTTTAGGAACTGCCCAACGACCTATTTCATTATGGAGCTCATGAGAATTCGTTCTAATCTTTGCTATATTAATTTTCTTCTTTGAGCTAGTTAAAATAGAGAGATACTTTTGATCTTATATGGTGGGGTTGATGACCTTCTTATAATAATTTAATTTTCTTTTAGGTGCTAAACTTTTCTCACACCACATTTTTTCTTTGAACTTAGAAGTAACAATATCTTTAATGTTATTTATGTTTTGCAATGCATCATTCTCGTTGATCTCCCAATAGTTTAACGAGGCCCTTGTGTCTTTATTCCACCCCCGATTGAGCCTTAGGTGGTTTTCGCTGGAATTTAAAGCTAGCTTAGGAAGTCTATGATCGTCTATGTTATTGAGTTTGTGCTTGTATAGCAGAAACCTAATCATAGCCAGGTTCTCAAAAGGGGAAATACTTGCTTCTATAAGGAGAATAGGATAGGGTGTATTACTTTTAATTTTCAGGTTATAAGTTATAAAATGCTTCTGGATTTGCTCAATCTTTCTCCATGATTCTTCGGAGATGCTGCAACCCCAAACCTCACACCCATATAAGATAACAAGAGTGACTAAAGTTTCAAATAGGAACTTCTTTTTATCCCAAATTACGAGGTTTGTTGTGTTACAATTATTCTCAAGACCAAAATAAGCTTTCCACCTCTCATTAATCCTTTTCTCAATGTTATGGTTCAAGTTGAGCTTGTGATGGATATCAATTCCCAGGTACTTGTAAGAATACACTTCCTCCAAGTTATTATTGTCATACATAAAATTAGCATAAGTGTCCTTCTTGGATTTGATAATCATAACTTTTTTTTTGTTAGTGTTAACAGTCATACCCATGGTAAAGCAGAAATCCTTAAGAAGCCTGAGTTGCTTATCAAGATGAGATGGGCACATTGCGAAAAGAACAATATCGTCAGCATAGAGAAGAAGGATGACAACTATCCCAACTAAGATTGTGCCATCACATCCTGCTTCCTCTAAATAGCCTTCAAGCTTATCGATGAAAATGCCAAATAGGGTAGGGGAGATGGGGCAACCTTGTTTAACTCCGCTGTTACACTTAATATCTTTCGACCACCCCTCATTACTCTTTAGCTTGGCAATTACATTCTCGTATAACCTTATAGCGATAGCTCTCAACTCGAGAGGAACCTTTAGCTCTTCTAATCTATTCCAAAGGTTGTATTAGGAACTGTATTGAAAGCCTTTCTAAATTCCATAAAGCAACAAAATAAATTGGATTTATCATTACGACATTCCTCCGCAATGATCCTAAGCGTAATGAGGTGGTCTATTGTTGAGTGATGCCTTCTGAATCCTGCTTGGCCTTTAGCTCGCTTACCTTCACTTTCAAGCCATATGCTTAACTTCTTTTCCAAAATACTACCATATAACTTGTCTAAGAGAGGGTTGATCATAATTGTCCGATAATTAGAGGGGTTATTTGTATCCCCACTTTTAAAAATAGGGATAATGAGGCTCTCAGTCCAAGGTTTAGGGAACCCTTGCTTGACTGCTTCATTGAAAATCTTGTGGATGTGGGGGATGAGTACAAGACCTCCAATTTTTAAGATTTCCACCTGGTAACCTTCAATGTCCTTATATTTCCCATTAGCGAGGTGATTAACCCCAAACGTAATGTCTTTTAAAGAGAAAACTTCTTTCGTTGTGAGCAGGGTTTCCAAATTATCCATGACATTTGGAGATTCATAAAGCTTTTTAGGATAAGAATTCTAATCGTGAAGAGAAATTTTATTATTATCTTTAGTCTTCCTAGTCAGAATCTGCCTCCAAAATTTCTTAGGAGCTACCTTAGAGAGGTGTAAGAGATTCTCCTATCTTTGATGAATGTACTGCCTCTTTTTCCTTTTAGTTAGGGCTTTGTATATTTTTATCTTGTCGATTTTAAGAGATTCATCAACAACTTCCTTAATTTCTCTCCTCGCACTTTTACAATACTTGTCATACCATGGATTGGTTTTGTTATTTATTTTATTATTTGAAACTTCAATTGAGAACTTGTTAATAGAATATGAGAGGGTTGTTGTAAAATTATGATAGAGGTCTTCTATGTTGTCTATACTAGATAAAGGAAGAAAATTAGTTTTTAATTCATTTAGAAAGAGATCATTTTTATTTCTATCAAATATTAAGTTCTTTTGGCTGTAAGTATTATTTTCTGTGGGAACTCTATGCATGATAAAATTGAGAGTTATAAGTAAAGGCCTATGATCAGAATCAGGTTCGTGGTCATTTATGATGTCAAAATTTATCATTTCGTTGTATAATGGGAAATCAGAAATAACGTAGTCTACCACGTTGCTACCAAGTCCATGGATGTAGGTCATCTTGCTGGAATTGGGCCACTTCTTTAGACTGTTGCAAATTATGAGATCCTGAACACTACAGAGCTTGACTAGCTCTGACCCAAACAAATTTTCCCCGAGGTCTTCAAAGCTCCTTTTGTACCTACTAGCTACAGTAGGGTCTTCGTCTAACTAAAGAGGATTAGGGTTGGAATTATTGCTTAGAATAATAGCTTGGTTGTTTGAAGTTTGAGCATTAAAGTCACCTATTAAAAGGATATTACCGTCATTCCTTAGGCTAGAAATCTCATTCTCTAAACCATTGTAAGGGTTAGTTTTATCTAGATTCTTCTTCTCATAGAAGTTAGAATTGATGGGGGGGAAATAACATATTGCTATGTAGGACTTTTTATTATTAATGTCTCTAATATTTATCCAACTATATTGGTTGTGAGGGTCGTTTTTATAAATCCTAGCATGGGGGGGATGTTTTTCTTAATGTAACAATCTATTCCCCTAATGCCTCTACGGGAGGATCGCTTGTTTGAGGTAGACCATAGCATAAAGTCATCTATGTTAGGGACCTTAGATTCTTCATGCTACCAAGTTTCATCAAGCAAAATAATATCAACATCATTTTAAATCGAAATTAGCTTGGGGCCTTTGTTCATGGGAAGCCCCGACAGTTCCAAGAAAGGATCCGGAGCATGTTTAATTGCTATTGATTACTATCTTTTTGGTTTCTATCTTGAATAAAGGCTTTTCTATTTCTGATTATTGCCCATTTTCCTTCCTTTCTAGCTTCTTTTACCTTTTGAACCTCCTTTCTTAATTTTGCTTGATCTTCTAGAATGACATCTTCATTTATGAATATTCTCATTCCTTTTAGACTTGAGGTTTTACTAAGTATGTCGTATTTATGATCAGTGGAGCTCACCTTTATGCGGATTAGTCTTCCTTTATTCTCAGTTAATTTCCCCAACCTTTTTGCTTATGTGAGAGACACTGTTTCAATTTGTAATCTATTATGTAATTCTGCCTAGGCTAAGGCTAAAGTATCCTCATCTACTTCCTCTTTTAAACCGAAGATTATAAGGTTCAAGGCCCTTTTGTTACATTAGTGGTCTAATTCTAATAATTTTTTCATTTCATTTTTAATTGGTTTGGTATCTAACGTATCTACCACATTATTTAGGGTGAGGTGGCTATTAACTTTTTCTTCTAGCTCTTTAATCATGTCTTTCATTTTAAGACTCTCTAGAGTATCAACATCTCCTTGCTTGGATGGTTGGTTAGTATCTTGGTTTTGTTTTTCTATAACCTGCAATCTAGTCTCCATTGCCTCCATTTTATTCTCCAGTAGTTCTATTTTATTTTCTATTTGTTTTTGGATCGTGTCTTCAAGATATGCAAATTTATTTTCCAGCACGGCTTCTAACTCTTTTTGTAGCTTGGCTTCTCTTTCTTCTCTACGTTTCTCTAAAGACTCTATATACTCATAAAGGCCTTGTAGAGTAACTGTGCTAGGTATGTCCCTGGTAATCTTTGGTAACTGTGGTGAAATATTCATACTTGAAATTATATGAGAAAATATGTATTAGAAAAAGAAAAAGATAAGGAATGTGTGCACCTAATATGAGTAAACCTGACTGCAGATCGCCTGTACCCACCCTAGCTCGCAGACCGAGCGTGAGAACTCTTTCACCAAGCTTCAAAATTCTTCCACCAAAGAATATATGCGAAGAATATATAAAGCACGTGTTTAAATTTTTCACCGAGCCTCAAAACTCTTTCACCGAAGTATATATAGAGTATGTGTTTAACTCTTTCACTGAGCCTCAGAACTCTTTCACTGAGGAATATATGCAAAGAATATATAGAGTATGTTTCTAACTCTTTCACTGAGACTCAGAACTCTTTAACTGAAGAACATATGCGAAGAATATATAAAGTACATGTTTAACTCTTTCACCAAGCCTCAGAACTCTTTCACTGAAGAATATATGCAAAGAATATATAGAGTACTCTTTCACCGAAGAATATATGTGAAGAATATATAGAGTATGTTTTTAAATTTTTCACCAAGCATCAGAACTCTTTCACTGAAGAATATATGCGAAGAATATATAAAGTACATGTTTAACTCTTTCACCGAGCCTCAGAACTCTTTCACCGAAGAATATATGTGAAGAATATATAGAGTATGTTTTTAACTCTTTCACCGAGCCTTAGAACTCTTTCACCGAAGAATATAGAGAGTGTATACCAATATATGACATACCGATGCGGTGTATACCTTGGTATGGTGATCTTGGTGACAGATGGTTGTTGGGATGAGATATTGTTAAGGATGACAATGATTTTAAGTGGGGGAGGATGTAAGGACCTGCGGTCCTTGGCACAACTGCCTGTAAGAGGTATGACTCGACTTGGCAAATGAGCGAGTTGGAAATCTTGAATGAAGGCAGTAACAACCAAAGTGGGCGGGGAGACACAGGTATAATGCACATGAGAGGTGAAGCGAAGATATTTATATAACATGGGGAGTGTGAGCGCTCAACCCACGGGCCGACCTACAACCAAAGGAAAGCTCGACGAACAACGGAAGGATTTGCGATATGGTAGGGGCGTTCAAACATGTGGAGGATGAGTCGGTGTGGGCAGCTCAACTTGCCCTTCCACTCATATAAACACAACGAAGGAAAAGCTCATCTGGATATCGAACTTCGCTCAACGCACTCGAGAAGAAGGAGAAGTGCGCAGATTTAGGTGTAGCCGCAGCGAAGAAGGGAAGGCGTTATTCTATGCGCCCAACCTTGGGCAAGGCCGCACAGAATAAATGCATTGTCTTAGTCTTGGGTGAGAGCATGGGTAGGAGTGCCCGTCATTCGAATGAAGAAGTGTGGGTGAGACTTGGTGAATTCGCCTGGCGTGTAAACAGAGTGGTGGAACTCGAGTGAAGGCGTCGGGCAATAATTATTAATAAAATAAAAAATAATATTATTTTATATTCTATTTTTTATTTTTAATTGTTTAATTTTAATTATTTTTTTTTAATTATTATTAAAGGGTTATTATTATTCTATTTATTTTTATTTTCAATTTTGTTATTAGCTAAGAATGTTTAATAAAATAAAATAAATAAAATGCGTATAAAACGATATATTAATTAGGAAAAACAAATAATGATTAATTATTACTATTAATATAGATATTAGTTATGCAATAAAATTATAATATATTATTTTAATTCTATATAAATACTTAAATATTATACTTTTTTAATATAATCTGTTTTATTTAATAAGATGCTATAAAATTTAATATAATTATATTAAAACCAAAAAGAAATGTTAATCTTATTATATAATACATATTTTATAACCAACTTTATATTATTTATACTACTTATTTCTTTGCTATAACAAACTTTATGTTATTTTTCTATTTAAGCTTTGACCGAATATTTTATAACAAACTTTATATTATTTATACTAATTTCTTTGCTGTAACAAACTTTATGTTATTTTTTTTTATGATGATGATGATGGTTAACGTCCGCTGAGACCAAATACTGATCTATCGGACCTAAAAAGACAAGTTATTTATTTTGATTTAAGATTTTATTCCTATGCTCAAAAATCTTGGAGAGAAGCCTCCCGAGTTCACTATAATTTTGGCATTGTAAAAGGCTAGGAAGGTCAGTATT
>APFE030080106.1:0-19324 GCA_000404065.3 Pinus taeda
GGAGGTGATGATGAGAACATGACCAAGGCTCAAAAGCTGGCGATAAGGCATTCATAATGGTTATTTACCAGTTCATTTTTTAATGAGCTTAAACACTGGGGGAAACATTTGCTCATGACTTATGTTTATTTTTTAATGAGCTTAAACACTGGGGGAAACATTTTCTCATGACTTATGTTTATTTTTTAATGAGCTTGAACTATGCGCTAAAACTGCTCGTGGAGGATTTATTTTTCAACGAGCTTGAACCCTGCGGTAACATTTCTCGTCAGTTGTATGATAAGAATGTCTCATTCAAGATGCCATTTTTTATGGGGCTTGCACCTTTTGAAGCTTTTCCCCGGATCCTTTCTTTATACAAGCTAGGAAACGACTAGCCTTACGGGTTTAAAGGGTTAGAGGTCCTACAAATTTAAAAAATAAATAGTCACTCTTCACTTGCATGTGGAAAGGTTTTCATGCCCGTAGGTATAGCGAAAAATTTCCAGGTTACCAAGAAAGTTCCATTTGCATAGCAGACAGAAAGCTTCCTTGGCGATGCCTACCAAGATAGACAAAGGGGAGTAGCGTAGAGATACTCCACTCACATAACTTTAACGAAGGTATCTTATTCCAGCTTGATCCCATTTTCCTATAAGGACGGGTTCGTCAGACTAGTCATATATCACTCGTGGAAATCCACTCTATACCCAAGGTTTCCCTGCTGAAATAGACCAAGGTGCATGCCCCCTGGGTTTCAGCCACATCCTCCTGAATCACTCGCGCTCATCAGGTGTACAGACTGGGGATCAATGAGACATTCCTTGTGTGAAAAGACCATTTAGGGATGGCATTTTACTATTTGCGATGTGTGAACCGGGGAATGACATTTGGTCTACGAGCTTGACCATTCTACCTTCGTCCGGGAAACACATTACTCTAAAGAGTGAGGAGACGATGGCTCCCGTGCAATAAATATAGTCATGTCCAAGGAGTAGATTATAATCCAAGGGTCCTTGAACTACCATCACACTCATGTGAACAATTTTCCTTCTCAAAGTAATGGGCACATTTGGAAGGATCCCTAAAGGTCGATTGGTTCCTTTGTCGAAGCCTGTCATATTTTTCATTTCAGGCAAAAGCGATGGAGAACCAAGTGCTTTCCAAGTAGTAGAGGAAAGGATACTCATAGAAGCCCCTTCATCGATGATGGTAGTAGCCATAACCATTATGTAAGCTTGTACAATGATTCTCAATGGTGCACTAGCTAGTAAATGGGATCTACCTAGTAGATTCCAGTTGAAGAAAATAACTAGGTTGTTTGGTGGTGGGACCGAACAGATGGTCGAATATGACTTTGATGAACTTCCTTCCTGTGATAAAGGAATGGGAGGACTACCCCCAAGTTCATCAGAGTCTGTGTTGATGAAATGAATTTTAACAGTGTCATTCTCTTTCTCTTCAGTGATGGTATCATTCAAAGATGAGCACTCTGAAGGCAAGACTGAGTCAACTGCCATCTCGACCTTTTGACTTTCGTCTGGTATGGATTCAGAGGATTCATTTTCAATGATAGACACTTCAGTCGACCACAATGACGGGCCAGCTGGGTTTTCAACCGGTGGAGGACTTGGTAAGAGTTTTTTATATCTAGGAAGAAGCCGTAGTGGTGAAACAAGACAGTCATCCAAAACTCTTTTAGCTTCGTCAAGGAAGGGACAATAGTGGATGACGTGATTGCCTTCACACAAATTACAAGGAAATCTGGGATTCCTTTTTTGTCCATGCACTTCACTTTCACTGGTTGAAGGTGTGCGTTCAACATGATCGTCAGAGGCTGATGCCACTGGATTGTACAAACGAGGAGACTAGTCCCTTAAGATCCGAGGGATGCAGGGACAATCTCGGTGAAAGTGGTCTCCATTGCAAATGACACAAGGAGATTTAGGTTTCGACAGTGCGGTGTGAGGATTTTTGCTAGATGACGCTTGGTTGCCCACTTTTGATTTTGGTTCCTTTTTCTTCTTTTCCTTTTTCTCTTTCTGCTTCTTCTTCTTCCCAGTTACTTGATTTTTAGCTTTATCGGCTTTATCAAGTGAAAAGGAAGGAGGAGAGGGAGAATTAGACGAAGTAGAAGGTTGGGAGGAAACTCTAGTGTCATCTAGTTGTTGATTTGACTGTTCAGGAATTAGGGGATTCTGAATGACAGAGGTAGAGAAGAGTCAGATAGGCAAACCAATTATCAACCCTGGAAGTGACAATGTGGCCATATGGGGTGCACCAACATCTCCCCAAGAGGAGAAGGGACTAGGATTTCCTCCAAGGGGAAATCCTTGGTTGGTAGACTCCATTTTCTAAACCTGAAGACCAATAGGGAATTTGTGACATTATTCTGATTAAAATAAATTTTTAGACGCTTTGACACAACTTGTTTTTTCAATTTTAAAGAGTCAAAAAAAACAAAAAGATGACTCTATGCCTTCGATTTTTATTGAGCAGAAGTGACAAGTGCTCAGAGGAACCTTTTCCTTAAGGAGTCTGAAAAGGAAAAAAATGGACTTCTCTGGAGATCTAGGTAGAGAGGATTACCAAACCAATCACAAAACTGCAGAATACTTTTTATGGTACGGCAATCAATCTTCGCGAATGTTGTGTTCAGTGCATTACGATCGATAGGGTGGCAGAGACGACTTCCTAAGGATAAATGATGCAGCCTATTGTGGTCTCCCAATATATAATCGATGGTACGTGGGAGCACAAGTCCGTACTGGCACTTGTCATCTTAGAGTGGAGGAATCACCCAACCAACACTGAAAACAACAGTTACCAGGTTTTACGACGTCGGAATACGTCTCTAGCCTAGACCTCTAGATGTTGTGCGTTAAGTTCCAAAGTGTTGTTAGATTCATTAAATATATTTTAAGTTGATCTTGCTTAACAATTTGCTTTTCAGGTTCACCGCGTGATGTGTATATAATTCCTAACATCTAGTCTAAGATGATAAACAAATGCTTAATCTTCTTTCGCCAATGAAAATCATAGCTACTAAGGAAAGAAAGTTAAGAATCTTTCTGCAAAGAGCACAGAGCACACGCTAAATGCACAGTCCTAAATCAGACCAAGTAGTCAAAATGCAAATGCACATGCATGTATTTGTTTTTAGCCTTCTTAATGTATGAATGATGATATGAAAGCTATGTGTAAATCTGAATTACGTTTAAAGTGAGAGTACTCAACAAATTTCTTTTTCAAAATGAAGTGAAGGTAAGAGAGACACTTTGCGATTTTGAACTGAAAATTTCTTTTCGACACTTTAAAAACTACTACTTCAAATCATATGAAATTGTAACTGTATAATTGACTATCAAGAACAATGGTATTGTTTTCTAAAACTGAAAATGATAGCTACGACACTTTCAGATCCAGAAACGACAATTCGACTATGCTACTTTTTGCAAACGAGATCTGAAAATGACGCACAATACATAAAAGCACTTACAGTTCTTTGCACTAAGGAGGCAGAATAATGCAAGAGAGGGGGGTTTTCATAGAAATACACTGACTACAGACAACAAAACTCCTGAATAGGACTGAAAACAGTGAGAAAAAACCATAGTCTGAAGGTAAAATTAACCTTCCCTGACCATCGTACCTGTTACACAGTGAAATCAATATGCAGCGCACCTACTGCACTCGGGAAGTGCGATGCATACAGACTGCCTTGAAGGCAGGGTGTGATGGTACCAGTGCAAGACTTTAAACAAGTTTTCACTCCAGTTTGCAATTCAGTTCAGGGATTTAGGCCGAGTAAGTAATGTTCAGTGTATGTAAAACACAGGGGTGATCTAAAGAGGTTACTAGAGCCACCACTTAGGGCAATTAGATTGTTTGCAGATCTATTGTTTAATTCATAAACCAAACATGGAGATAGACTCAAGAAGCATTGATCTACTTTGCATTTTTATAAAAAACGCAGTTCGAAGGCTAGCTGGCTTGACTTCAGGCTCTGTCTGTAAGTTTATAAAAGAAACAAAGATAGATAGGCTAACAAACAATCTAGTTTCTCCCCAGCGGAGTCGCCATTTTGTTACCGGGAATAGTGTCCGCTCAGATGCTGCTATTCCCACTAATATGGGTGGCTATCTTAGAAACAAACAAGTAAAGTCTACTTTTGTTTTCCTTTATGAAAATAGACAAGAGGAGAAACAAGAAGACCAACCTTAGACTTGCGCTTGATTTCCTCTCCTTCTTGATAGAGCTTCGCCTCTTCTTCTTCACCTGCCCAGCTTCAACGAGCACCTGTGGAATCACAACAACATATTACTATCGAAGAAACAAAGATCTATATTCATAAATAACACAAGACCAGATGTGTGTCAACCATACAAATGCATATATAAACAAGTACACAAGAATATGGAGGAAAACTTGAATAGATTTATTAAGATGAAAAGTAGCAAGAGGATTACAACCATATGTTCTGACCCAGCATCATCCTCCATCTAGGAAGCCCTTCTTCACCTCAAGCAAAGCTTAGATCACCCAACACTATGAATGTACACCAGAAGACCAACAACACTTCTCTATAAGATACAAAATTCCAGCCTCTGGATCTCTGTGATGAGGGATCCATATATAGATGATTATAGGGAGGTGAGTCATCTTCTGGGATCTTGATTAGTGTATTCTCTCTAATAGTTCCTGCTTCCACTTGGAGAATGGTGATCTCTTACTCATCCCTGGTCGAAAATAGAGAGGCAAGTGTCAGAGGGGAAGCTTCTGGAAGATTCCATGATATTCCACCTCGCATTTTTTCCGTGCCATTTGTCCATTCCCGACCATCGCACCCTACAGAGGAGTAATTCAGTATGCATTGCACCTTGTAGACTGGGAGGGTGCTATGCATCGCACCCTCTGCACTGGGCTTTCAGTATGGTCCAGTTTTGACCATTTATGAGCAGTTTTCAGTGGAGAACTTCTGGGAGATGATGTAATCAGTTGACCTTGTTCCTTTAGGTAGTGAAGCAACACTTTTAGGGAGTTAGGAGCCCTCAGTTTATGGACATTTATGATTGGGTTTGAAGTGCCCAAAAATGTCTATAACACCCTTGAAGTAGGACAAAATTCCCTTTGCATGACAAACGATTATCCCCATGCCCAAGGATTACACATGCTTCATAAAGATGAGAACATGAACAACTCTTAGGATCAAGGAGGGGAGCTTGAGATTATAAACTTACCAATAAGTGACCAAGGGATGATCGATCATAGGATCCATGGTAGCCTCTGAAATGTGATGCAAGAATTTTTTTTGGAAGGTGTTTGTAGCTGCTACAACATTGGTGACACATTGTTAGAACTGAATCTCTCTCCATGGACCTTGTCTCGTGAAAATCAAGTCTAATTGTTCAAGAAGTATTGTTCAATTCTTTGATCATCATGGCTTCCTAACTAGCTTGAGTAAAATATGTAGTACCAACCATTCTCTTTGATCGGTCAACACACATACCAAGCCAAGTCAACTAAGTTGTTTCGATTGGGGAAGAGGGGTATATTTATGCACAAGTAATATGATTGGTGGAGTTTTAGTTTCGTATGAGGTGTTTCTCTACTGCCAGCAAGCCTGGAATGTACCCCAGCGGAGTCATGTAGGAACACAAGGATCGCTCTACTGCCAGCAAGCTTGGTTAGTACCCCGACATAGTTACTTGCATCACCTATCTACACAAGAATCCTTTCTCTTCTTTCACCTTTATTTTATTTTTCATTTTCATTTTTTTCATTTTTCAAAGAACTATGCATAGGCTCTTATTTATTTTCATGACGCGGGAGTGGGATCCCTACTTATTGGGAGCATAAGAGGTTGTTGCTTCAAAGAAGTATGTTATATATACCTCTAACATACTTGTTAAGGTTTTCCCCCTCACCTTAATCTACATGATTGAGCTGACAATAGTTAACCAAATAATACAATAACTGAGTAGAGTAGGTGGTATTAGTTAAAGTGAAAGCATTGTGACTTCACCAAGACTCACTCTGAACAAAGTGTATTTTCATTCAGAGTATTGTCGAATAAAGAACACAAGATCACCATAAAGAGATGGAATAGACAGATAACTAAATTTTGATAATTGTAAAACTCATCTTATCTTTTTTCCAACTTGTCTCAAAAGACAAAGACGGTTTCATGTGAAACTAAACCTACGAGTGCATAAAAAGCAACAAGAAAAACAAGCAAATAATATAAGTAAATTAAAACAAAAACATGTAAGCAAAGAAAACATGCAAGAAAACAAATATGAATAAAACACTACTCCTACTCCTATCTAAACAATGCATGGGCATGCTCACATGAAGTGATATTTCCAATCGATCCACCAGCGCATTGCTTGGCCCATGTGATGTAGGGAAAACCTGTGATACCCACAGTATGCATATGAAATGCATATATCATATTTATCTCAAGAATTTCAATTATCCCTACAAGACAAATCTTTAGGAATTAAGGTTTAAGGTCCCCTTAATTAAATATCATACGAAATGATTTGATACTAACCCTCGTTTGTCCCTTAGTCAATCCTTTCATCAAGAATCTATACACCCTGTTCATTAAAGCTTCGTTAATCCTTGATGCACCACGCATATAACCAACCCCACACTTTAACCTTGGTTATATTTGAATTACCCCATAAAACCTTTAATCACTTTATTTATATTATAATTATTTTATAATAGGAATATTCCACAAACATACGTAAACCTTACCTTTTCGCATTTCCTCAACCTTTGAACATTTACCAATGTTTTCTTTTATCTCTATCACAACATTCAAAGACTCTTAAGAACTTGGCATTCATAACTTCCAATCTACGACATGCGATTGCATTTTTCACCATTGATTTCATCCATCATATCAACAGTTGTCGCAATCTTTCATCACACCAACCTATGACTCCATCGCCTCTCACATGTGATATGCGATAACAAAACTAGACTCTGAATAGAATAAAATCACACCTATAACCTTCTCGGGTCCACTTTTCCCAAGCCGTATTGCTCAATCTCGACTGTCTATCTTGCCTTTAATTCAATGGTTGATATCCTTTCTGATCAATAGAGTTGCCTAGTGATCCTACGCTGTAGATCAAAACCCATTTGATCTGACGATCCACAAAGATATTGCACAGACCAACTGCATGATGTTTAACTGGTCTTATGGAGCCAATATAGATTACAAACCTTAATCTATAAATATTTGGGTCTGCCCTTCAAGTTAAAGTCTGATCAACTTAAAACCCGATATTTGTTGGATAACGAAATCCATCAAATCCTACAGCCTGCGGCCCTTCAACTAGCATGCAGATTATCAAACTCTCAAACCCATAGTGGACTATGACATCAACATTTGAATTTTTCGATCGATAGCTAATAACAATTGTGGGCTTTCAACCGTGATCAAGGCATCCCGTACTCTCTACCCCTACTGCAGTTACTACTCACCATCGATCTACCAAATCTATCGATTCGACGGTCTAGATCGATTCCCACCTTTCTCCTTCCGCAAGTACTTAGATTTAATCTCCGTCGTTCATTTATTTTACTCATGTGGCATGACTTAATCTTGGTCGTCCATTCTCTTAAGCCTCGTTCATTGATCTTGAGATTCAATGACTCCTATGCATCGTTCCTCATTTCTTCGCCCTTTTCTTTACTTCATTTTTATGTCATTGTTCAATGTTCTTTTGTGATTCCGGTTTTCTTTAGGGTTCTGATCCTTCGTTGTTCTACCACATAACTCTCTCCTTAACCTCGCTCGCCTTTACGCTCCTCCACCTTCACTGTAATACTCAAGGCTTCCTCCTGTACTATCGGTGTGCACAAAGCCGTAACACCTCTCTGTTATTCTTCTCTGTATTTCACCTCTAATTCTGCCCATGCAACTTCTGTTACATAGAACTTACTTCTAGTTCACACACATATTATAACTCAATTACTCCATACACACACATAAACTCAAAATTGAGTTGTTTGTATTAATAAACAGATATTTACATAGTTTCTTCTCTCAGGCCTGATTTCCAATATCAGTGGCCTCTATTTCATAATCTGCTTGTAGGCTTACAATCAAACTCTTCACACTCTAACTCCTAACTAACTAGCTAACCAACCCCTGACTATGCCTTTTAGGCTTACATTTATAAAAAAAGGATTCTAGAACCAATTCTTGGTTTAGATCCATAATATTCTCAACAAAATCCTAAAGTCTCTTCCTTATCTCTAAGGATCCTCTCTAATCCACAAAATCATGAACTAACTCTTAATCTACGATTTACAATTAATTCGCATTCTCTCAATCTCTCAACTATCCTGATTCTCTCATGTCCTCCTACATTTGAGAATATTTACTAATATGCCTCACTATACTTAATTAAATCCCTATTCTAGATTCTCTCATTAAAATCACTCAAAACCTTAATAATTACATTAATTCAAAATGTAGGAAACCAACTTCCTTGAACACACAACCCCCTATGTCTTCTAAGATACAATGATATTATTGAGTTGAATGCTCCTGCATCAGAATCTCAAGGTTGAAAATAATCATGGTCTCTTGATCATGTGCTTCTGATTTGTGTCCTCCCGGATCCCATACTTTTTTCTGTAATCTGTCCTTGTTTATTGTTGTTGCTTGTTGTTGTTCTCCAGGTCTCCACACTTTATGCTTCATTTCCCCACTAGCTATGTTCTCACAGTATGCTATTGACTTTTTCTTGTTTCCACTCTACTTTATTTCTGTTGTCTTCTCCCTTTGAGACTCTTTTCTCATCAAATCCATCATCAATTCAATTTATATGTCCAACTCATTTCTTTGCTGGACTCTTTTCTCTTCCTCTCTTACATATCCTTTGCAATCTTTATCGGGTTCTTTCTTCCCTACTGGTGCTTTCAGCCATTTCTCTAGTAGCTCCAATTTTGTCTCCCATTTGATGAGAGTTTAGTCCTTCTTCTTTATTGACTATATCAACAGTTTCCCTAGTTATCTCCATTGTGCCTATCATCATGATGGAATGATGATCCTTTACTATGTTTTTAGCTAACATAGTCTCTTCTTTAAATTTGCCTTTAATCTTCTACTGGTTACTTTCACTTCGTAGTTGTTGGTCCCTTGTGACCATCATTACATCTTTACCCTCTTGTTGCTTCTAAACTTCCATTTCATCCCCAAATAACTTTTGTTCAATTTCTTCGATCACAATATCACACTCATTTGTTCTATGCATTGTTCCTGCAAACAAACTATTAGTTTGCGTACCAAAACACTCTTCTGTCTCCATGTCTTTTAAATACCCTCTGCTGTTGTTATGTACTAATGTAACCACTTCTTTCCTATTTCCATTTCCCCCTAGCAACCTCTCCAGCAATTCAATTTCCTCCTTACATTTAGCAAGTGTCTTATCATAATGCTCTTCATTTCGAGCTTCATCCTTTACGCAGTCACTATTGCTCGACCACTCAATTGGACCGCCTTCCATAGACAATTATGTTTCATTCATCTCCATAGAAATAAGTTCCTGTTCAACACTTATAATCCTTGTATTCACACAACAATTTTCAGTTTGAAAAATCTACGGCTCAACAACCTCAACTAATGTTTCACATATCATCTTTTTAGGCTGATCTTCATCTCCTTCTTCCACAAGGAATTGTTCTTGCTTTATAATAGTCCCAAATATCAATTCATCAATAATTCCTTTATGCTAAAACAATTCACTACTTTCCTCATTCAAGAGGCATTCTTCATCATATTCTTCTCTAGGATACTTATCCTCTGAAAGGTACTTTTCATCCTTTAGCAATACATCAATATTCTGATCCAAGTTCTACTCTAAACTCTAGTAATTTTTATCAATTTTCGTGACAGCTTCATAAGGCTACAAATCCGCTACAAAACCTGCACTCACAAAACAATCATTATAATTAAAAACATAAGACCTCAGTGTCTCTTCTTCCTATTTCAACACTTCAGTATGCTGCTCTAAACTATCCCAATAGTTCACTGATCTTCATTCTTCATCTTCACCAAGAATTTCACCCTGTTCTGGTTTACAAATGGAAACTTCCATTTCCAACTCAGTTTCTTTGAGTTTTCCCATCAGCCACTTTACTTGCCTTTGTTGTAGCCTTCTCTGTAGTTTATGCCACTTTATTGGCTTCTTCTTTAATACCCAACCTAATCTCTGACTTTCCTCTAGTATCCTTCTTAATGCATCAAGTTGTCCTTTCATCTCTGCAATTTCCTTTTCAAATTCCTCTTAACTCATTCTCTTGCCATTTGCCTTGGCATCCTCCTTCTTCACTTTTCTTCTACATTGATCTTCCTCAGAATCTCTGCTATGACTATCAGTAGTCATTTTCTCCTTCGTCTCTATGAGTTCCTCACTCACTCACTATGAGCTGCATTAAAGCGTCTGCAACAGCAAGTCCTCCCTACTACCTCTTACCTAACCAAGCTTTCCTTGGTACTTGGTCTTTTGGAAAGTCCTTGGTTCTCTATCTCTAGAACCTCTTTTGAGCACTTCTCTCTACTCCTTCTAGGCTTCAACTCATCTACATATTCTAAGAACACAATTGTTCTCTTGTATTTCAATCACAATGAAATACTTGGTTCTGAGCACTTCTTCTTTCACTTAGAAAGTCTTATCAGCTTCCTTCATTACTAAGTAATTCTACCCACATCCTCTATGGAATTGTGCTTATGATATCTTATGAGTTGCAACAATACCTATACAGTGACAAGTCTCCTTCTTGCTACATATTCTTCGCTAAGCTTCTCTCCTCTGAGCTTAGTCTTCTAGCATTTCTATGGTTCTTTCCTGTGGAACCAATTGAGCACTCCTTGCTCTAGGTTGCTGAAATCTTCTCACCTTCTTTTGTTGTTACCTGTGTATCAATATAAAGACCACACACTGTCCAATTTTCAAATCAAATAAAAATAAAAACATACCATCTCACCTTCAATATCTGCACGATCTTGTTCTACCATTCACCTGCACTTTGAATGGATTGTCCTATGTTCCCTTGCATTTGGAATTCTCCCAATATTTTGCTATACCTTACCTCTATGTGCTTACTATTTGTCATATTAGAATCTGATCTCCTCTTGCCTGCTTTCATCACCATTCACCTATATACACACCTCCAAAACATAACCCTGTTCTAAATTTATCGAAGAAATTTTCACATATAATTTCTTTGTGTTACTTTAATATCAAATGTTTCAACCACAAGTTTGATTTGATATCAAAATGACGTAGGGAAAACTTGTGATACCCATAGTATGCATATGAAATGCATATATCCTATTTATCCCAGGAATTTCAATTATCCCTGCAAGACGAATCTTCAAGAATTAAGGTTTAAGGCCCCCATAATTAAATCTCATGCGGAATGATTTGAAACTAACCCCAGTCTGTCCCTTAGTCAATCCTTTCATCGGGACTCTATACACCCTCTTCATTAAACCTTCAGTAATCCTTGATGCACCGTGCATATAACCAACCCCACACTTTAACCTTGGTTATATTTGAATTACCCCATAAAACCTTTAATCACTTTATTTCTATTATAATTCTTTTATAATAGAAACATTCCACAAACATACATAAACCTTACCTTTTCGCATTCCTCGGCCTTTGCACATTTACAATGCTTTCCTTTATCTCTATCACGGGATTCAAAGACCCTTAAGAACTTCGCATTCAAAACTTTTGATCTACAACATGCGACTGCATTTTCCACCATTGATTTTGTCCATCAAATCAACGGTTGTCGCAATCTTGCATCACACCAAACTGTGACTCCATCACCTCTCACATGCAATATGTGATAACAAAATTGGACTCCAAAGAGAATAAAACTGCGTCTATAACCTTCTCGAGTATACTTTACCGAAGCCTTATGACTCAATCTCCACCATCGATCTTACCTTTAATCTGACAGTTGATATGCTTTCCGATCAACAGAGTTTCTCAGTGATCCTGCATCGTAGATCAAAATCCATTTGATCCAATAGTCCACAAAGATATCGCACAAACCACTTGCACGATGTTTAGCCAGTCTTACAAATGAATGGCTTAGAAATATCAACAATGAATGAATCAACATAGTGATCGAATGAGGGAGCAAAGAGATCACGACAACCACAATCAGAAAATTTGATATGCTGAGAAAATTTGATATGTTCATCAGCATTGTCATGATCTGATGAATCATACAAAGGGGTTGATGAGAAACAAATATGTTCACCCTCTAAGTTTCTGCAAAGAAAAGATAATAGATTGGGAAGATTTGCAAAGAAAGATGTGTCCTCTTCACAATACAATGACAAACTAACATCTAGTGTGTTCTGTGAATGTTCAGAAGTAGAAACATCCGGGAATGAATTTTCACAAGATAAAATAGAAATCAAAGAATCACAAAAGATATTAGGAAATAGCAGTTGAGGTGTGGACAGAAGGAAGCCATTCTTTGTTGGGGGTTATTCTTCAAATTCCCACAAATAATCATCATAAATGGTAGCGAAGGTTGGCTTCTCAACACCAAGTCCGTTGACATCTTGATCCTCATGAAAAACAAGTGTGGAGTCTGGAACGAGAGAAAACAACATAGTATAATCCAGAGGATCAATAGAACGAGAGGGTGGAGGTTGAGAAGACAAGACAACATGACAACTAATGGGCTTGCAAACCAAATCTGTGTAGATATCCAGAGATGGTGGGGTGGGGTGGGAGCATGTTACAGTTAAACATATGTGTGCCCACCTTGTCCCATCTTGTCTTACAGAGATAGATATGTTTGATGATAAGCAGACGGAGGGTCACTTGTGACAGCAACCTTTTCTATCTTGGATTTGGCATCTCTAACACTGAGGTATGCTGGCAGGGGTTTGAATTATTCTAAGATATGAATATTTTCAAATATGTGAAGAAGATACTGAAATATTTCATGAAGAAATTTCCAATCAATTTCATCTTCAGGAATTTGAAAGGGAAGATTATGAAAGCATTTGTGAAATTTCTCAATGGATTCATGAGGTGCTTTCCATAATTTCAGAGTTTTTTTATTGAGTTCTCTACGATTTTATTGATATAAATCACTTGCAAAATCTCTGATCAATTAATCAAAATAGTGAATTGATGATGCAGGTAAGGTGACACACCATTTTAGTGCATGCCCTCAAAACATGAACTCGAAAAAAGAGCAAGCAATGTGATCCTCATGGATTTCATTTCTTTAACAGAAACCCATGAAGGCAACAAAATGTCTAAGAAAATTTTCTATGCCCTCACCATCATATGTATTACATGAAAATTCATTGTAGAGATACTCCGACACTTCAAAATCACATCCGTGAGATAGATATGTCAGAGGTTGAATTGTAATCTAAGTCATGAAAGATGTGCAGAGATTCAAAAAAGGCTTTGAGGACTCGTCTTTTCATCTAGCCCTCTTTATAGCGCTAGAAATGTTGATAGTGTTGGACCCACCAAATCTCAGGGGATCTCCCCAGTAAGAAGTCCCAACTAGACCTTAGACCATTTGGAGTAGGAGTCCCAGTAGTTGGTAGTAAATCTATGCCTTGAATATGATAGCGTGAAGAGGTAAGTGTGATATCTTTGTCGAAAGCAGGTGTGTGACCTTGCAATGAGAAAAGTGAGATGCATGGGGGTTCTAACACATGGAGGGGGGAAAGAAAGTGTGTCCCTTAGAAGCCTATAATAGTATGTAGCCTGAAAGGAACACACAAGTTGAATGAAATCACAAGTTGGAAAGAAGAATAGTCCACAACCAAAAGTGACAAGTTAAACCAACAACATGACTTCAACAAGGTTCATAAAATCATATACAAAATAGTTCATACACAAATGTGTAAGTTAAAGAACATACATTGCTAAAGTAACCAAAATAATTGAACTAAAATAAAAACATATGCATGAAGACGTGCATGCTCTGTATATATATATATATATATATATATATTATATATAAATTATATATATATATATATATATAATATATATAATGTATATGTATGTAATGTATGTATGTATCTATATACATACTCATACATACATACTCATATACATACATACATACATACATACATACATACATACATACATACATACATACATACACTACATATATATATATATATATAATAAATATACTATATATATAGTGAATGTTCCATCCATACATACAACATTGCTAGCTGTTGGGAGCGAGATCCCCCAAGGGCAGTTTTGGGACTAAAAGCCCATGTTTGAGTCAAATTTTGTAATAAAATTGTAAAGACTCCACATTTTGTGGTTGCGGAGAGCGAAGGTGTCATAAGTCATAATGGGTTGTTTGCCCTTAGTTTTGTAAAGTAAAGTTGGTTGTAAGAAGATTTACCCATGGTGCGCAGACCATGGGATTGTATAAAAAGAGTTAATCTCTAAGTAGTTAGAGTAATGAATCATGTAGAAGAGTCATAGCTCTGAAGTAAGAAGTCTAAGTTCTGGGTTGTAGCATAGGTAGAGGCTTTGCAGTTGAGTACGTAGAGGCCTTGGGTGGAAGTCCACAGCTAAGTGCGTGGACCGCTACAGCTGTGTGCGCAAGGTGTATAGAGTCTGTAATTACTTGGAAATATCAATAAAGAAGAGTATTCAACAATTTTGTGTCTTTGTTCTAATTAATGAATCTTGTCCTTTTATGTATGAATTCCATTTTTAATGCTTATATGATGTGCGAAAGAATGCAATTACATTGGATAACTGAATGCAATTAAGGATATTTGTTTTCATAGTGTTAACTATAATTGTTTGATAAGATAAGCAAGTCACTTAGACTAATTTGGGAATTTGCATGGTACGCTGCTATAGCAGCGTGAAAGTATCTGAGCCACCGGTTAGGATGTGCAAAGGTTGATCGTACCCTTTCGCAGAGGTATTGAAGGGAGGAATAAGGGGTTAGGTAGACAGAGCCCTAGAGATAAGTGACCTGTTTGAAGGCAGGAATAAAGGGAATAAACCGACATCACGACCATCTCAGGGTGCGGAAACTTGGTTCCAGAATCCCTCCATACTACTTCAGGTGAGACTTTGGTCCATGCTCCGCGGGCTAATGCCAAAAGGGCCAGCAGTGTAGGGATTTGTTTGGATCATTAACATTGAACTTGGGTTAGTCCCCCTCAAGCCAACAAATGGTTCCGTTGCTGGGAACAAAATCTACATAAGAGATGTGTGATGTCATATCACTAGAATCCAACTAAGAAAGAGATCGAACACTGGTGGGATAGGAAGCTCCACGAATTTGCAACGCAGGAGAACAAAAACCCGCGACTGACAACGGAATAGTGGTTGGACATATACCTATATATAGAGATCCATGAAATAGTTTTCTTCTCCTTTTTGGTTGAGCTATATGAGTGGATCGCGAAGCTAGCAGACAACCAAGGAAGGTGGAAACTTAATAGCCTTATTGTGTGGGCCCCGGAGCTAGTATAGAAATTGGAAGCATCTGAGGAGAAGATCGTCTGCGCTATCGATCATTGGCTCGATCATATCATAGGAGGATTTATGATTGAATTCGCAGTCGACACCTTAGTTAGCTACAGCAAGGTGAAGCGGCAATTTTTCAAAGGATTGCGAGGTAAGTACATGAAATATTTGAATACCTAGATTAAAATTCTATTGTGTGAAAAATGGGTTATACAGCTACCTTGATGTTCGGAGCTATGCAAAGCGGAAAAAATTACAGAAATGAAGGAAAAAAGGGTCCTGAATATAGTCTGTTGATTTCACCTCCATGAGGTGACGAATAAGGGATAGCGCAGGTCTTTCCGTGAAGTGTTATTTAGTTAATAAGGCAAGGATTCTTGCAAATGCCACCTCCACCTACACCACCTCGAACTTCACCACCATCACCTTTGACTTCACTCGTACCACCTCCACCTCCACCACAGTTCAGTATGACAAATTCAATGAAGCTACCTTTGTTCAAAGGCTTGGGGAATGAGGACCCAGACCAATTCTGGTTCATTGTAAAAATTGTATGGGAAGCTCTAGGCATTACAGATGACAACATGAAGAAAGTGACATTGGTTAGTGCTCTGTAGTATCGTGCACTAGCTTGGTATATCAAGTACGCTAATTATAACCTGAATGGTGGAGTAGTAGACATCCAGACAACACTGAATAATGAATTCAGTAGGCCTAAATATGAAGCACAGTCAATTGTAGGGTTCAAAGAAATCACGATGCAACCAAGAGAGACAATTTTGGAACTCAATCAGAGGTTGAAGTGTACAATACATGAAGCTAACATCAACCTAACAGATAGATAGCATTGTGGATGGTTTGTGGTTTTGTTACTGCCACACTTAAGGGTTACGCTGTCACAACATAAGATAACAACTCAGGCAGAAGCCTTAGAGATTGCAATGATACTGCATGAAACACCGATGCAAGATCAAAATTTGGGGGTTCAACAGATCAATGCGCAGTTGAAAAATTTGTGCCTTGAGATGCAAAGTCTGAAGAAGGATAGAATGGTTTGACCCAAGATGTGCAAAGAGGTATGGTGTTTGAAATGCAAGAGTCAGTGACATGAAAAATACCACTACCTGGTCTTTTTGAACTACATTACAGGAGGAGGACCGATGCCTTTGAGGCTAGAAGCTTGAGTAGGACCAAGCACAGGGCCTACATTGTGGTGCACTATACGTAAAGTAGCAGGAAACCATGCCACGGATAACTGTCATTTGTTGCAGAAGTTTGTATAGACACCGTAAAAACTGTTCTGCAACTTTTGTAGGTAGATAGGGCATGATGAGCATAATTGTCAGACTTATAAATTGATGATGGATAGCACTCCCGCCTATAGGGTTCAGGCAGAAACGTGACCCCCTGACTAGAGCATAGGGATGGCGTGGACAGGATTTTAGGGGCGTGGATAAGGTTGAGGCGGAGGAGGACCTGGTAGAGGTCAAGGATAACTAATCTGCTACAATTGTGAAGGACTAGGACATTATGCCTGTGATTGTACTAACCCAACACATCTATCATGCAAGTATTTCATGCAGTTCAATCATGAAATAGAAGAATGTCCTATGCTCATAGTATGGATACATGAAAAAGGGGCGCTACCACCGCAGCCTATTTAGAATCTGCAGATGATGAGGTTTGAGCCGCACAAAGAGGATCCGAACATGAATATAGTGCTCTAAGGTGGAATCACAACAAGAGATGACAAGGGGAAGTAGCCAAAAGACAGTACATGGGTTCACAGTGTAGGTTTTAACACTGTACAGAAATTACCCACATACGAATTCTAAAACATAGAAAATAAACAATGCGAGAGCATAACACATAAAACAAATATACAAAGAGATTTTCCCCTGGATCCCAAAACTAAGACTATCAGCTTGATTTTTTCATTATATTCCTTTCAATGTTACAATACATATTTATACATGCCAAAGCATCCAATACCATGGACTGAAAACCATCGCATCCAAAAACATGTGCAAAAATCATGCACAAAACCATAGGTGGGTCCGCCCAACCTAACACAGGGTCAAACCAAAATTTTCCAGGGTGCTACCCTGGACCCCATAAAGTGGGGTTACGGGTACCCCTCAAACCCCCTATGACCTCCCCCCCTCTAACCCCTAGTTAACTACGTGGGCTAGTCGTGGAAAGAATATAACACAACCCAACATTCTCCCACTTGTTGTTTTCTTTCCACAGGGGGCCACCAGAGAGATTAGTCATTTATGTAGCCTTGCAACGCACATTGTTTCTGTACACCAAGAGAACTTCTTAGAGCTCACAGGTTTTGTCAATGCATCTGTAGTATTCTTCAGAGTTTCCACATTTAACAGCAACACCTTTTTGCCTTCTATCATATCCCTCACAAAGTGATACTGAACATCAATGTGCTTTGTCTTTAAATGATATGCGGGGTTCTTTTCCAAGAAAATTTGTACTTTGGCTGTCACAATCTATCCTTATAGTTTCCTGTACTAACCCCATACTTAAACATAATCTTTGCAACCAAACGGCTTCCTTGCTTTCATGAGTGGCTGCCATGTATTCTGCCTTTGTAGTTGATAGTGCCACTACAGATTGTTTCTTACTCATCCAACTAGCTGCACCTCCAAATAGGTTAAACACATACCCACTTGTAGATCTTCTCTGATCCAATCTCCAGCCCAGTATGCATCAACAAAGCCACGGATATCCAACACTCTGTCCAATCTCGGTCTTCCTTGGTAGCACAAACCATAATAACTAGTGCCACACAAATACCTGAAAACACACTTCACTGCTGTCCAGTGCTCCTTCCCTGGTTTTGACATAAACCTGCTCAATACTCCCACTGCATGTGCAATGTCTAGTCTAGTACAGACCATGGCATACATCAAGCTACCGACTACACTTGCATATGGAACACGGGCCATGTCCTCTTCCTCTTCTTGTGTCTTGGGACACTGTTCAGCAGATAACCTCACACCTACAGGAATAGGAACCTTCACCGGTTTACTATCCTGCATATTAAACCTCTGCAATATTGTCTCGACATACTTCCTCTGGTTTAACCAGAGCTTCCTCTGTGCCCGATCTCTTTTAATTTCCATGCCCAAAATATAGTTTGCAGCACCGAGATCTTTCATGTCGAATTTGGAGGACAATTGGGTCTTCAAATCCTGGATAATTTTTGTCATTTCCAACCAACAACATATCATCCACATACAAGACCAGATAAATAACACGGTCACCAATTAATTTAAAATACACACAATGATCTGCTTTGCTTCTGGTGAAGCAAGTCCCCGTATAAATGTATCAAATTTCTGATACACATCCTTGGTGACTGTTTTAACCCATACAGAGACTTCTTTAACTTGCATACCAGTTCTTTCTTACCCTTCACCGCAAAGCCCTCAGGTTGCTTCATGTAGATTTCCTCTTCCAAATCCCCGTGAAGAAATGCTGTCTTCAAATCCATCTGTTCTACCTCAAAATCAAAAGCAGCAACAACAGATAAAAGTAATCTAATAGAAGTTACCTTGGCAACAGGAGAAAATATCACCAAAATCAATTCCCGGCACCTGGGAATAACCTTTTGCTACCAACCGAGCTTTGTATTTCTCCACCTTCCCTTCTGCATTTGTCTTCTTCTTGAACACCCATTTGCTGCCAATGGGTTTCCTCCAGCCGGCAACTCCACCAGATCCCAAGCCTTATTTTTGTGCAAAGATGCCATTTCATCAACCATGGCCTCTTTCCAGAGTTTT
>APFE030080106.1:19709-77851 GCA_000404065.3 Pinus taeda
ATTCTTCCTCATTTAGCTCAAACTCTATCTTCTCAGGTTCCTTTGGTTGGACTTCATGTTTAATAACATCTTTCACCTCTCTGAACACCACATCTTTGCTATACACAACCTTCATTGTTGTTGGGTTCCAAAGCTTATAACCCTTTAAACCATCCTTATACCTAATAAAGATGCACTTTTTAGATTTACTATCCAACTTTGTTTGTTTCTCCTTTGGAACATGTACATATGCATCACATCCAAATACCCTTAGATGTGAAAGAGAGGGTTTCCTAACAGTCCATACCCCTTGTGGAGTCTTATCCTCCAACGCTGATGAAGGAGACCTATTGACCAGTTAACATGTAATATCCACCGCCTCTGCCTAGAATTCTTGTCCTAACCCAGCACCACTAAGCATGCTTCTTGACCTTTCCATCAACATCTTGTTTATTCTTTCTGCAACTCCATTTTGTTGAGGTGTATATGGAGTAGTCTTTTGTCATGATGTACCACACTTCTTATAGAATTCTTCAAATTCCTTGCTGCAAAACTCTCCACCATTATCTATCCTTAGCACCTTTATCTTCTTCTCTGTCTGATTTTCCACGAGAGCCTTAAATTCTTTAAACCTATCAAAGGCTTTAGATTTATTCTTAAGGAAATATATCCATGTATTCCTTGAGAAGTCACCTATAAATGATATATAGTACATAGACTTACCCAGTGATGGAACATTCAGAGGTACAAACACATCACTGTGCACAAGTTCTAATATTTTTTTCGCCCTCTTACTACCAAAGGGGAAACTCACCCGATTATGCTTCCCATATACACAATTTTCATAGAAATAAAAATCCAATGAGCTATTACTCATATCTGCTACCATACCTTTACAATAAAGTATTCGAAGGCCCTTCTCTCCAATATGTCCAAGCCTTTGATGCCACAACATGGTCTTCTCTCCAGAGACCACTAGATTTTCTGCTCCACTTTCAAGAACCACATAACGTTGCACCCATCAACAACAGTGCTACCTTGCAGCTTGTACAAAGTTCCAATCCGAACTCCCCGCATCAATACCAGTGCTCCCCAAACCATTTGTAGAGTATCATGTTCTTGAACATTGTTTGTACCACCTATCATCTAGCTTTGCTTACAAAATTCTATTTATGGCTAATGCCAAGGAATATGTAGAACACCATGGGAAGTGTTCTAACCTTCCACCTTGGCAACTTCAACTTTACTTTTCTGCGACCAATGATTCTAGCCTTCCTATCATCCCCTAAGAAGACATCACCACCATCATATTTCTCATACTCACAGAAACACTCTCTATGGGGAGTGAAGTGAAAAGGATGCACCTGAGTCAATCAACCATGCCTCATGATCTACATGTGTACTTGAAGAAGCCAAGTACACATCCCCACCTTCATCTGAGGTGGTTTTTGCCTCTGCAGAAGGAGCATTATCAGATCCATTTCCTTTATCAGGAGCTTTAGATTTACACTCCCTTCTGAAGTACCCTTCCTTTCCGCATTTCCAGCACACCACCTTTATAGGTTTTCCCGGAGATTTAGATCTCCCACTCAATGACTTATTTTTGTTTTTGTTCTGGGACCGTCCTCATACAGACAAGGCATCACCATTCTAGTTTTCCATATTTTTTCGTCTCATCTTCTCCATCAACAAGGCTGAGACTATTTCATCAAACTGCAAAGCAGTTGCATTGCTACCTATTGCAATAACCAGACTATCCCACGAATCTGGTAGAGAGCACAACAAATTGATGCACTTATCTTCATCTGAAATTTTAATATCAACATATAATAACTAATTTACCACAGTATTAAACACATTCAGATGCTCTGTCATCGAGTCTCCATATTTCATCCTAAGGTTATACAACTTTTTCTGCAAGAATAGTTTATTCACCAGAGACTTAGATTGGTACAAAGTCCCTAACTTGTCCCACAAAGCCTTCACCGTAGCTTCCCCTAATACATTCAGCAATAATAAATCTGAGAAACACAATCATATTGTGCTCTTTACCTTCTGATCCAACTTCTTCCATTCTTCATCAAACACTCCCGTTGGTTTAGTACCTGGATCTACCACGATCCAATGATCTTTATCCACCAACGGATCCTTCATATTGAGTTTCCACAACTCAAAACTCTGACCATTAAATTTCTTGATCTCTATCTTTCCACTGCTCACCATCTTCTTTCACCAACAAAATCGATCTCACAGATCTCCCACTGAACAAGGTCTACCACAGGCTTGAGCGAAACCCCTCAGCAATAAAGGAATCCCCTTCAAGCCAAAACAGCTCTGATACCAAGTGTAGGTTTTAACCCCGTACAAAAATTACCTGCATACGAATTCTAAAACACAGAAAATAAACAATGTGAGGCATAACACATAAAACACATATACGTAGAGATTTTCCCCTGGATCCAAAAACCAGGACTACCAGCTTCTTTTTTTCATTATGTTCCTTTCAATGTTACAATACATATTTATACATGCCGAAGCATCCAATACCATGGACCAAAAACCATCGCATCCAAAAAACATGTGTGAAAATCATGCATAAAACCATAGGTGGGTCGGCCCAACCTAACATATGGTCCAAGACCAAACTTTTCTAGGCGCTACCCCGGACCCCATAAAGTGGGGTTACGGGTACTCCTCAAAGCCCCTATTACCTCTGCCCCTCTAACCCCTAGTTAACTACATGGGCTAATCGTGGAAAGAATATAGCACAACCCAATATGCAAAGCTCCAGCAAAGGAAACTGAGATTGATTTGGAGCGTGCACGTGAAACCTTCATGGAAGCGAAGAAGAGCTTCATTGAGGCCTCCAGCTCGAGAAGTAGAGATAAACCTGATTAGGAGATGGACCCTACTATGCTTACAACCTTCTTGAAGACCTATATGAAGTTACTACATGATAGCAAGGTTGTGAAAGGGCTGTAGGAGCTCATAAATAGATGTGTCGAAAAAACTCCAAGTGAGTTGTGCATAGTATGAGAGATTGGTAAGCATAAAACAAGGACGAAATGGGAGATGAGACTAATCACACATATAAGAGAGTATGAAATGGATCAGGTTATCTTGGAGCTAGGGTCAAACACGAATGTCCTACTTAAATATATGTGGGAGCGGATGGGAGACCCATGCTACAATGGTCTCTAATTCAACTAAGGATGGCGAATTAGCAGAAGATCATCTCCATGGGGTGGCTGCAGGGGGTGACAATAGATATTGAAGGTGCGAGCGCACTCGCTGATTTTGAAGTGAAAGAAATTGTGGATGACAGCAAACCCTATCTTGCACTCCTGGGAATTGATTGGGCTACCGATATGAACAGGGTAATCAACCTAAAGAAGCAAAATATTATATTTGAGAAGAAATTGCTCCGTGTAATAGTGCCCCTAAATCCTGCTGAAGGATCGTGCTATACTGATCGAATCCTTAATTATGAGAGTGATGATGATATGGACTGTATCTATAAGATAATAGTACGAGAACAATATGGGGTGAATCCCACCATGGATGGAAGAATTACATGGGATCACAAGATTTCCTGCACTTCAAACTATGATGAAGAGTTAGAATGCTGGTAGAATTGGTTACATGAAGTGACTACGCTGAACTACAACATGATGACTTGGTTGCTGCACTTTATGTCCTCAGAGGTAAGAAATCTGCCTACTTATGATGGCCTGAATGATCTAGATATATTTTTTGATGCATTTGAAAGGGAGGTACTAGAGAAGAAGCACTTCCAGACATTGGACTAGGCACTACATGCTATGCCCACAAGATGGTGGGGTACCCATGAGGGAAGCTTTGATGATTGGCATGAATGTAGGAGGATGATGAGAACACGATTTGGGAAGCCAATTATTACATGATTCATTACTCTAACTACTTATATCTTAGCTCTTTTTATACAATTGCATGGTTCCCGGACCATGGGTAGATATTGTTATAGTCAACTTTAATTTACAAAACTAAGGGTAGACAACCCTTTATGAATTATGACACATTTGTACTCTGTGACCACAAAATGCAGAGTATTTACAATTTTATTACAAAAATTGACTCAAACATGGGCTTTTAGCCCCAAAACTGCCCTTGGGTGATCCCGCTCCCAACACCAACTACTAGCCCCAATAATGGAACATTATTGTCAAGACCTCATGCTCCTCGAAAGAGATGTACTCACTCTGTATTGTGGAGAAGCCAAGGTTCATCACAGTACTCTCCAAGCCTTCTCTAAGAAATTCCTAGCTAAAAGCTTAGTTCCCAAAATCCTGTTCTATGATTTATGAGGTTCTATATATAGCAAAGGGTGGGGTGACCCTTGACATTCCCCTTTGAATCTTGGACTACCCTCATAAATCTTCAACTTCATTACATATAACTCTTTACATTACTTATAATGATTGTTTGCATTCCAATAATGACACTTGGAATTTCACTTTACGTTACATTTGATTACAACAAGTATGGCCCATAGTAGTGATGTGGCCGAGACAACTCATGACACAACTCGACACGACACCGCTAACATGTACTGGCTAACTGTGGTGTCCATCTCAAGTTTTTGTGCTTCTGAGTGATAAATGTGTTCTTGGACATGCTTTGTCTTCACCTCCACATAGCTTGGTGTTGTGGGGTCTCTAATGTTCTTGGTCTTGCAAGATGGTTCGTGCATGTATTCCTTTTGCTTACTTCTTGATGTGCTTTATACGTCTATCTAGTTGCAAGGAGGTCTTGCAGAATGCACTCCTTCTTCATATCATTCATCATATCGCCATGTTCCATCAATGTACATGTTCCTATAATTCACTCATGATGGGACGACATCAAATCCAAAAATCTCCTAGTCCAGCATGATTCATTTTTTTCCGTGTTTGGGTCCAAGTGACCAGGAAGGAGGAAAGGACATTGAAATAGCATAGAGCACAACTCAGGATAGGATGAAGAATTCTGAAGCTTGGTCTACACTCTCAAGAAAAATTGTGCACTGATCACTAGGAGGTAGAATTGCGTAATGAAAGTCACCAGTGTTAGCTAAAATATGGGACCTTGAGGGGAACCATTTATGTGTAGTTTCCCGAGGGAGGACAGAGTGGGGCTATAGAGGGATTGTTGGGTAGTTCTACGTAGTTTCAAGAGGGAGGACAAAGCAGGGCTAGAGAGGGAGCTATTGCGTAGTTTCAAGGGGAAGACAAGCTAGGAAACTCAAGGGGTCAGCTAGGAATTTTATGCAGTTTCTTGGAGTAGTACAAAGCAATCCAACATAGAACCTGATAGAAATGACTACGCAATTTATGGAGACAGTGCAAAGTAAAGCAGCATAGGCCTTTATGATCATGACTGGCAATGTGGGGCAGGAAACAGGTGAAAGAGATTGGAATGTATGTGCAGTTTTGGAGAGCTGTGCAACCCTAGGTCTCAGTGTAGTGCAAGTTTCCAATAGACCAGAGGGAGGCTTTACAACTATGCCTAAGAAATGTACAGTTCAGTTTGGCCATGGAGGTAATTTCTGCGTAGTTCTAGGAGGCAGATAGGATGCTCACTTTTGGGATTGCATAGTAAAGCTAACCTGGAGTACAACCTCAAGCATTATGTAGTTATGGGTAGCAGTAGAGTCAGTTAGGGCTAAGATTACACAATGCAGCTTTGTCGGGGTTCAGATGAAGGAGGTTGTCTGGTTGAGAAGATTTTCAGGAAAATGGCTGTGTCGAAAGCAAGTGAATTTGTGTAGACTGACAATATGACCCTACACTTAGCATATTTTTACAACAATACAACATAGACCAACAAGAAAAAACATGTGCTAAGTGAGACTATCTTAAAGCTAAGAGTGACAACTGCGACACTTGAGATAGATCTTCAGACAACGGTGATGACACTTGCACGACTGTTCTTACAACTTTGTGTGTGAGTACGACTGGTGTTCATAGAGAAAAGACAACTCATTCACAAAAAGACCAACCTTCAAAATCACTAGAACCATATCGCAAATGTGACAAATAAATCAGCATGCCAAAGGACGATCATTGGTCAAACATGCAAAAGGGAGAAATATATGTAAAGGAGACACATGAAATTACTTTTAGTGCTTGCAACCATGCATGCTATTGAAGACAGAATGATATGATGATGATCAACAGTGATTCAAGATACATTAAGAGATGTATTTCAAAAAGGTGTACTTTACTTACCATACTTACCCTCGAGGGGGTTATGCATCTGATGGAGTTTTCATGCAGTCTTGATATTCTATCATAACCTAGGTTCCTTGGTCCTTCTCCTCAACTCCTTAAAATTCATATAGATTTTAATCCTTCCTTATGATCATTGAGAGATGCATTTACGCAGTTTCAATGGGCAGTGATTGCTCTTGTGATGATGCCTTGGGAGGACACCTATGTGCAGTTTCTAGATGCAAGGCATACTAGATAGCTACTATGTGCAGTTTTGAAGAGCAAGACACTGCTGCAGGATGGGGTTCTGGGAGGACACCTCTTCTTAGTTTTTGTATGCAAGGCAAACTAGGTATCTAAGATATAATACTACGTAGTTTCTAAAGATGGTGAGTTATGGCTGGGGAAAGACACTGGCGGAAATCATTGCATAGTTTTGGATGCCGAGGGAGGTTGGGGTTTCTATGCATTGCACAATTCCAACAGGTAAGGGAAAAATATTGAGGGTTGCAGAAGAGAAGTGTGCAGTTACGGAAATCTGGATGAGGCTAGGTTGCTCATAAAACTGGCTAAGTGTGGGATCAGTGAAACTAAGATAAATGGTGATATAAATTGAATATGGTCACACACTTGAAAACTTAATGATACTACGAGGTACTTTCCCTTAGCGCGCGGAGGAGCTCTGCATTTCGAGCTAGGTTAGACAGCGATCAGGGCTGCCAGAGAGGGGCTCAGGCCCGTGCCTGAAGTTCTGCGCTGCAGGCGAGTTGCTCAGCGAACTTGGTCGGATCTGCGTTCCCTTCTGATTGGGGGTGGCCCTCTGCCACTACAGATCTAAGCCTCTGCCATTTTCTGCGGGGAGAAACGATGATCGGTCCAGCGTAGCGCAGCTTTGTTTGGACTGATTCGGGTGGATCATGGATCCCTTGCCACTGGAGGTCCTGGCCTTCAAGTCATTAGTGGCTTCTGGCCCCAAGCGTCCTCCCTCTGCGACCATGCAGAAGTTTGTCAAAAAGATGGACACTATCCCATCAGTGGCCCTGTCAGAAGAAGAGACTTGCAAAGCTGCCTTGAATCTGGCTGAAAAAGGACTCATAGGCCAGTTCACAAGCCTCTGGCCATCGCCAAAATCGGTTGAGGGGTGGACTCAAAGGAACTGGAAGCTTCTCATTAAAGAAGGTGTCAAAAGCTATTTCGTGGGTAAGGGATTCTTCGTTTTTGTATTTGAAAGCCCTGATGATAAAGGATTAATATTCAAAAATGGACCTTATTTCATGGGCCCTCAGGGCCTTTATCTAAACAAATGGTCGCCTGACTTTGATCCTACACAAGACGTTCCTTCAGCTGTCCCGGTTTGGGTCAGGCTCCCCCATCTGCCCCTCCATTGCTGGAATCACCTCCAGATCATAGGGAATGCCTTGGGAAAATACATAGACCAAGCAGTAAGGAAGGATCAATATTCTTGTGCATGCATCTGTGTTGAAGTGGACCTGGAAGAAGGGCTCCCAGAAGCCATCAAACTCACAGTAGCCGGGTGGATGTATATACAAGAGCTAGACTATGAGCAGTTGCCGTTTAAATGCAGACACTGCCATGGACATGGCCATTTCGCAAAGCATTGCAAAAAAAAGACTGAGGACCAAATGGGCAAACAAAATGAGGATCAGTGGATCCTAGTACAAAAAAATGCAAACGCAAAAAAAGGCACAGGAAAAGGAAATAGGAATGGAGAAACAAGCAGATCCAAAAAAAATCAAGAGGAGGAAGAAAATCCAAATGAGACACAAAGTGAACAACAGAGGAATGAAGAATCTAGCAGATCCAAAATAAATCAAGAAGCAGAAGCAAGAACAAAAGGGATAGAAGGTGAACAGCAGAGTCATCAAGTGAACCCAATAAAGGAGCACGAGGAGTAGGAAAACACTACGCCATTGCATAAAGAGGGAGAAGAAGCAGAACTGAGCGAAACTAATCAGGGCAGCCCCATCAACCTATCATATGCTGATATGGCAAAGAAAAAACCAAGGGAGAGCTCAGATTCTTCGGAAGATGAAATCTACGAGTGCCCATCAAAAAAAGCAGGAAGAAAATCCCGAAAGGAAAAAAGGGAGGAGGAGGCAGAAAGACACAAGACACAAGGAAGTCAGCCCACAATAGAAATGTCTATAGGGTGAAACACCAGGCCAAAGCCCTCCAAGGGAGGACTCATCAATCAAAATAATAAATAATGAAATTAGTCTCTTGGAATTGTAGAGGACTGGGGAATCCCTCCAAAATCGAGGCAGTCAAAGACCTATTGAAATCTGAACCCTCAGAAATTCTCATGCTCCAAGAGACAAAACTAGAAGGGCAAGCTCTTTTAGAGATCAGTAAATCAAAGTAGAATAAAAAAGCAGGCAAAGCAGTCAGTGCAAGAGGCACCTCCGGGGGATTGGCAACCCTATGGTTTGAAGAACTCTTCCATTTGAATAACTTCCAAGCAACCCAGCATTGGATCTTCACGGAACTGAAACACAAAGCAAGTAAGTTAACTATATCTCTATTTAATCTTTATGTGCCAGTCTCTTATACTGAAAAGAGAGAATGCTGGAACAGTCTCAATGCTTTTTTAGAATTATCTTCTCCCATCAATATCATTATAGCAGGCGACCTTAATATTATTATGAAAGCAAAAGAGAAGAGAGGAGGAATAGACAGCAGGGATCCCTTGCTGCCCATGGTCGAGGAAATCTCCCAAACATGGGACCTTTTGGATTTCAATCCAGTTCGGGGCATATATACTTGGTCAAATAATCGAACGGGCTCGGGTCACATATCTGCAAGACTTGACCGCTACCTAGTGCAAAGCTCCATAATGATGGAGAAAAAAATCATCATCTCAAAGATTCTACCTAAACTCACATCAGATCATAAGCCAGTTCAGCTCATTCTAGAAGAAGAAGAAGATCTGGGACCTATCCCATTTCGTTTCAGTCCACAATGGATTGAAAGAGAGGGTTTCTCAGACACGGTAAAAGAAGCCTGGTCCAAACCCATCAACGGATCAACTAGCTATGTTTGGGAACAAAAGTTAAAAGCTACCAAACAAGCCTTGAAAGACTGGATTAAGAAACCAATACATACGCCAACAGAACAAAGAAAAGAAGCAGTTCAATCATTACAAGCACTGCAAACAGACATGGAAATTAAAGAGATCACAACAGAAATGTTGGAAACAGAAACTCAAGCACAACGATCAGCTCATCAGTCATTCCGAAAGGAGGAAGAATATTGGAGAATAAAGTCCAAAAGCCTGTGGTTAAAGGCAGGAGATCGGAATACTACTTACTTCCACAGGCAATATAGAGTAAGACTGTCAAGAAACTATATAGCAGAAATTAAAACAGCAGATGGGCAAGTCTTTAAAGGAAACAATCAAGTCAAGGCAGCTGCTGAAGCACACTTTCAGAATCTCTACAGCTCAGAAGCACAAAATAATGATGAGGAAACCGCAGCTTTTCTTTCAAATATCCCCAAGCTCATTAACCCTGAAGAAAACACAATCCTATGCAGGCCTGTAACAGAAAAGGAAATTATAAATGTAATTTGGGCCATGGATGCGGACAAGGCACCGGGGCCTGATGGATTCACAATCCACTTTTATAAAGCATGCTGGCATATTATCAAGGAAGACCTGCAGAAAATGATAAGAGGATTTATGGCAAAAGCCAAGATAGGTGGAGGAACCAATTCTTCATACCTAGCTTTAATCCCCAAAGACTCCAACCCAGAAACTTTTTCCAGATTTCGACCTATATCGTTGTGTAATGCGTCTTACAAAATATTGGCCAAGCTGTTAGCAAACAGAATTAAACCACTGCTAAAAAGGGTGATATCCAGCTCCCAAGGTGGCTTTGTAGAAGGTCGTCATATTCTGGATAATGTAATCCAGGTTCAAGAGACAATACACTCCAGCAAACAGAGGAAAGAGAAAGGAATGGTGATAAAATTAGACATGGCAAACGCGTTTGATAGAGTAAACCGAAGTTTCCTTAGCAAAGTGCTTCTCTCATTTGGCTTCTCGTCCACTTTTGTTCATCTCATCAAAGCCTGCATAGACAATCCATGGATTGCACCCCTTGTGAATGGTCGTCCAACAAACTTTTTTAAAGCTAAGAGAGGCATACGTCAGGGATGCCCACTATCCCCCTATCTGTACATTCTTATGGCAGACTCTCTAAGCAGAAAGCTCAATGCAGAAAGAGGCATAGGTATGTTACCAGGGCTCAAAACAACAACAGGAACCGAGCCTTCGAACCATGCTCTTTTTGCTGATGATTCGCTCCTTCTAGGTGGAGCATCCACAAGAATTGCCCGAGCTTTCGACAAGGTCCTTAGAAGCTATTGCAGAGTCACTGGAGCGGCAGTTAACAACAACAAGAGCGAAGTTTTTAGTTGGAATATAAATCAGCAAGAACTTGCAGGTATAACATCCATCCTTGGGTTCAAAGGAAACACAGAATGGGATAGATTCACCTACCTTGGCCTGCCCATTATTTCTGGAATCAACAAAAGAGCTTTATGGAGTGGAATAATATCAAAAATGAAAAAGAAGATTGCAGCTTGGGGGGGTCACTGGTTGACTAAGGGCGGCAAAGTTGTCTTGATAAAATCGGTGCTGTCAGCTTACCCAATCTTCCAAGCAGCTTTCCTTTTGGCCCCTCGCAATGTTATGGAGCAAATATCAAAACTTTTAAGAGAATTTTTGTGGCAAGGAGGGAAAGGCAGTGAAAAAAGATTTCATCTGGTGAATTGGGATGTAGTAAAGAGAACGAAGGAAGAGGGGGGACTACAGATAAGAGATCCCCATCTTGTGAACCTGACTTTAGGAGGAAAAATACTGTGGAAATTGATTCATGATCCCTCCCATTCAGTCAGTAACACTCTGCGGTCAAAATATGGAATAAGAAAAGATCTAAGCAACGTAACTCACACATCCATAACTAAAAGTATGCAACTCTGGAACCTGTGTTGTAAAAGCAGTCAACACTTCAAAAATCACCTGTATCGTATTCCTGGAAGCGGCAAGCATATAAATATATGGACGGACAGTATAATGATGAACACTCCATTAGCAGATAAAACGGATATAACAGAGCTGAGAAACTGGTTAGAGCGAGCGGGAGTCAAACGCCTCTATGACTTATCGAAGTGGAATCAGCATGGCGAGTGGGAGGGCTGGGATCTCTTTGGAGTCCCGAACAGGCTGAAAAATCAACAATCTTTGTTGGAAGAATACCTGGAGGACGCCGCCCCTGTTCATAGAGACGCAAAGGATTGCTGGGGGTGGGGACAAGCTGGAGTTTACTCCACAACAGAGGGCTACCGCGTTCTGCAGGGGAAGAGAAATAGCAATCATCCCTCAAGTTTATGGAAAAGCGTATGGGACTCATTTGCCACTCCAAAGGTAAATTTCTTCTGCTGGACACTGATCCATAACAAAATTCTCACCGGAGATAACCTGGAGAAGCGAAAAATAGCAGGGCCTCATAGGTGTGCTATGTGTAAAAGCAATTCCGAAACAGCTCACCATCTTTTTATGGAATGCAGCGTAGCTCAAGAAGTCTGGGGTCACATATTAATGGATCTGCAGACTCCTGTTCCTTCCTTTAATTCCGTAGCTGACCTGTTCACCTCATGGAAGCAACATTATCCACAGAAAATCCCCCAAAAATCTTTCTGGAACAGAATCTGGTCAGCGATCCCCAAATACGTTTGCTGGCAGATCTGGTTGGCGCACAATCAACAGATTTTCAATGAGGTGAGACATTCATCGTTGCAGATAGCTGCAAAAGCCAAGGCCTTTTTTATTGAAACAGCCCAACATCAGTATATAAAAGAAGATTCCTTGCTACTGCCAGAAGAAAAGAGATGGTTAGGCTCTCTGGAGCCATATCCGAGCAGGAACTATCCTAAACCTCAAAGTAACAATCAGGAATGGCGATTAAGAGATAAAGAGGACTACTATCAGAATTGGTGGAGATCAGAAAAAATACACACAGCCTTCTTTGATGGGGCGTCAAAAGGGAATCCAGGGACAGCTGGAGCAGGCGGAGTCATCTACTCTCCGGACGGGGACACAAAAGACATCTTTTATTGGGGATTAGGACAGAAGTCCAATAACCAGGCTGAGCTGTTAGGACTTCCCAAAGTCTGCCAAATTGCAAGAGATAAAGGAGTGAAAAAGCTGCAAGTCTTCGGAGACTCAGAATTGATAATAAAAAATTTAAATACGGGGGATCGATTCAACAATCCCAGCCTCAACAAAATATTGGGAAGACTGAAAAGAGTTCTCCAATTCTTTGACAGCTGCAAATTCTACCATATTCTCAGAAATTTAAACAGTGAAGCTGACAAAATGGCAAACAAAGGCAGTGCAATCATGAAAGGGCTTATCTTTGTCAACGAAAATGGTTTTATGCAAATGCCCTGAATTCTGTATTCAGAGAACTGCAATGTAATGGAGAAAAGCATGTAAAAGCCCCATTGTTTCCAGATCAATAAAATCCATATAACCGTTTAAGTTAAAAAAAAAAAACTTAGTGATACTACATAGACCATCCAAAACATATAAAATATACTCTTTTTGGTGCAACAACCTTCATGAAAAGTGTGTGAAGTGAGTGTGAAACATGTCTATGTAATGAGAACAAATCATATGCACAAAGATTTACCCTTGAAGTAGGACAAACCTCCCTTTGCATAACAAACGATAATCCTCGTGCCCAAGGATGAAACATGTTGCATAAAGATGAGAGTGTGAATAACTCTTAGGATGAAGGAGGGGAGATTAGGATTATCAGCTTACCAATAAGTGAACAAGGGATGATTGATCATAGGATCCATGATAGGCTCTAAAATGTGCATGCAAGCCAAACTTTTGGAGGGTGGTTGTCACCGCTACAACAATATTCAACCTATATCCCTGTAGTTTTACTCAAATGTCAATTCTAGGCACTCCTTGGATGTGGAATTAAATTTCACATCCAACAAGTACCCACTCTATATACATTTGAGTAGTTCCACACCAATAAACATTGCATGTTCTTGAAAAATTTGTTTTTCTTTCAGAGAAAAATATATTTTTAATGCATTTACAATTTCTCTCAGAGTGGGTATACTCAAAAGTATATACAGTGTGCACTAATTAGATACATAATTCAATTCCACATCCATTGAGCACTCACAATTGACATTTGAGTAAGATTATAGAGATATATGTAAAAATGTGATTAAAAAAGGTAGTTTTCTTCTTTGCCCTCTAAAAATATTTACCCATATGAATGACATCGTTATCTTGAATCCTATTAGTTCTTTTAAATTGGATTTTGAGTGTGTGTGTGTGTGTGTGTGTGTGTGTATATATACAGGCCCATTTTTTAACCTCCAAATTCCCCTAATGTTAGATTGAATAATATCTAAATCTAGCAGGTCTTATACCATTTTCTTAATCTCCTTCTTTTTCCAATGAGGATATCTATAAGAAATTTTATTAGGAGGACTACTTCTATGAATTAGTTCAATTTTAGGTTCATGATACTTAGATAAAGGTAGACCGTTAGGAATCTCTTAGAATACCCTAGAGTGTTTTTGTAAGGTGCATTTTAATCCTTTGGAATATTTTCATCTTCCTACTTAACTTCGATAGAATACAGTTTAACCACAAGCTCCTTGCTACCTTTTTAAGGAGATTTTACATTCTATGAGAGTTGATTACTTTAGAAGGTCTATAATTTAACCCTTTTAGTTCATATTGAATTCCTTCCATAATTCTCATGAATAATTCATTATAACGTGTAGAAATTTTACCTAATGTTCTCAACCATTGATTCCATAGAAAAATATATACTACTTGAATGGGAATGGGATACATTGGGGTTTCCAAATTATATTCTACCATACTTAGTTTAATGTTGTCGAATTTTCCCACATAATCAATACTGCCTCCATTAGGAACCAAAAATTGAAAATTTGTCGCTAGATATATAAAATAATCGAGATGCTCTACTAATGTTTTATCGATGAAGTTATGGGTACTAATAAAGTCAAAAAACACTATGACCTTTTGATTCTTAGTGTAACCTACAATATTTAGGGTTTGAGGTGTTGGAAAGCCTACCATTGTAAGAACATATATTTCAACATGTTTAAATCAATGTTTTGTGTAATTTCAATCTCTATTTATTTCTCTTTTAAGTTGACAAGTTATTCCTTTGTTGTTTTTGTGGATGCCACCATTTCCTCTTCATCACTATTTCCCAAGGTGAACAATTTTGTTTCTTGAAATTCAGGCAATTTTTACATTTTTTATTACAACCAAAGCATAGTCATTTTTCTCTTCCTTTCTCAATTTTGTTTTGTGATATTTGGGTAGGTTGAGGTAGTGATGTCTTACAAAATCCTAAAATATGTTTAATTCTTGCATATGTTCCAATGACTGAGTTGTGTGTAGCCTTATTCTTGGCTTGAGTATGATGAGAAAATTGCATACTATCCATAATATTTTCAGTATTATTTAGGAAAATATAGTGTTTTATTTCTTATTTTAGTTCACTTGTGTAAGCTTCCAATTAGTGTTCGTCACTTATTTATCCACCCTTGTGGCCAAATGATACCTAAAATTATTAATTATAATCTTCAATGTCACGTAAGTTCTTGATTCTTCTCAACAACTATAACCGTGTTCCCAAACTTTCCCATATTTTGTTTTAGGTGCCTCATGAATAAACCCCAAGTATAATGATAAGAAGGGGAATTCCTTTTAACTACATGTTAATACCATTAATAGGTTTTTATATCAAATTTCAAAGTTTTTATGTGAATCATTTGCATATCATCCATGATATTTTGTAATTCAAATTATTTCTCTATTTGGTTCACCCAAGTAAATACTTATGTTTCATCAAAATTCTTTAATTCAACCAAGGATCGCTCGTTTTAGAAACTATCCATAGGTAACTCTATTATTAATGTTAAATTCACCTAGAAATTTATTATAAATGGAAACTTGCTCTACATGGATATTACCTTTGTTTTCATAAGTCCCTTTAGTCACATTAGCAATTTTAGGAAACCTCTCATCTAAGGCTTATATGATCTTATGTTCAACTATTCTATCTTATTTTTCAATTATTCCTTATTTCTATACTTTTTTTTGCATATAGCTTTTAACTGATTCTTACATTTGTGACAATCCAACCTTCATATAACCATTTATTTCCATAACTTTAATCTCCAACTTGGATACCTAGTGGTAAACGTTTATATTTCTTCATGAATCATAGATTATCTTTTGGAGATTTGATTGTTAATAATTTTTGGATATTTCTTTATATTTATGTGAGAAAGGGTTATTAGATATTGAGGACAAGGGAATGCCAAGTGGTATAACTCTCTAATATACATGTAGGGTCCAAAAATAGTACATAGCCCAATATATTAGGCCACTTACTGAGGAGGACCAATTGTGCACTTAGCTATGCTACTTGATGTTGGGAAAAATACTGGGGGGGTGAATCCATATTTTAATTCACTAAAAAATTTTCATTTCATATTTTGATTTCTATATGCTACAATCATTCAAGCAACCAATGAATGTATTCAGTGAAAGAAAATAGTGTATATCTAGTTAACTAACTTTTCATATATTTCATCTACTATTCATCTTTAATCAATGCATCATTACTTCAATATTCATTCATTAAGCAGAAATCATGATTAGTAGAGAGAAGATATATCATCAACACACAAGAAACATATCAACATGTATGAACACTAGTATTTTAGGTGGAAACCCAATGTGGGAGAAAACCATTATTGCCATTGTCTTTGTCTTCTTTCTTATTATATATAAATATAATATTCTTACAATATTATACTGGAGTAGACTCTTACTAGCACGCAGGAACCTCCACATAGAAGGCTACAACCTTCTCTCATTCTCTAGCACCCACTAGAAGGGAGCTCCAACCCCCTAATCTCATTTTCTAGCTCCTACTGGAAATGAGGTCCTACCCTCTCAACAAGTTTACAAGCTACCACTGGAAGGAAGCTTCAACTCCCTTACTAAAGGCTCCAAACCTCAACACCTTATGTGGACCATGTTTCATAATATTTTAGACTAGATCCACCTGACTCAAAATATCAAACTTGTATGCCACTTTTCATCATATTCTCGAATTGGACCCACACCCATCATTAAGCTTAATACCAAACTAAACACTGAAGCTGAAAGACAATCACTAAAACAACTAAATAACTATAACATCAGAAAACCAATCATTGAATCTCATTCAACCATTGCAACTAGATCAAATCAATCCATAACAAATATATACCATCAGATCATACCAATGCACAATATACCAAACCATAAATTATTCATAGAAGCATAGTGTTGTCCCTACAAATCCTGGTCAGACATTCATTAGAATGTATATGTTATTGTTCTTAATCATACCCACTTATGTATGTGATTCCTTACCTAGGTATAGATCTCATAATAATGAACACTAAATCATCAATCACTAAAACATCCATAGACCACTGGACCAATTACAAATCATTGAACCGTTCATAGATTTCCGAACTGATTAAAGACCATATATCATTAAATCACACCTAGTCAAACTTATGTATCATTAAAACTGATCAATACAACCAAATCACTTCAATTCTAACTATCAAACATAGATCATCATGATAGAGACATCATCAACATACAACCAAAAATATAACATAAATGATCACATATCAACATTTTTCAGTACTGCAAACCTATTGTCATTGCAACAAAACCTCCAAAATTTTTCCAATACTTGAATTTTGGAGCCTACTATGGATCTTGTGATCATTCATTCCATAGCCACTTCTTCATCGATCGATGCTTTGTTAAGTCTTTGAGCTTGCTTCTGGATCGTAAGTGTCGAAGTCACTTATTCACACATGCTCAGTTTGTAATGCATTCATGAAATCATTCCTTCACACAAGCTTGAATAGGCATGCCATGGTCCATTAAGATAATTCCTGCATAATTTTTAACCCATGTGGGTAGTTAGTGTGCATTGTAATTGATAGTTCCTCACTTTATTTGCGATTGTACTATTGTTTTGGTGAGTTTCTCCATCACCGTTTGCACACTTTTATCTTCAAAAGTGTCATTTTCATGCTTACAACTGTCATTTTTCCTTGTGTTTTCTTCAAATAGTGTCATTTTCATGTTATTTTCGTCCTAGAATGTGTTTTTTTCATCGTCATCACAAGTGTTTTTCTCACTTTTGTTGCCATATCACAATTTCGTCTTTTGGCATGGGAATTTCCACTTATCACCGAAAGTGGAATTTTGTCTTATTTCAAGGGGAAATATTTGTGATCATGATTTTTTCTTATTAGGTAGACATGTTTCGCTTTCATTTCCAAAGTTTCAATAATTGTTGCACAAATTTTTCCACTTTCCTCGCAAAGTGTGTCTTTCGTGTCCCACTTGGTAGGATTCGTTGCAAATTTGTTGCAAATCTTAAGAGTGTTCCTTCTCATATCTTCAAGTGATATAAGTTTTTGATCATGCTAAGAGTCTCTCATTTTCTCATATTCATCTCATTGATCTAACACTTAGTCAAACTAGGAAAACTCCCCAACCGGGCCACTCATCGTCATTCTACCCAGCCTAAACTACACACTACACAATCTCAGCCTTCGAGAACCACCCTTGTCCTTTGGAACTACATAATTCATAGTCTCTTTCTTCCATGACTGCATAGTGTACAATCACAGTTGTCAATATCAACCTCTAACCTCCAAAATTATGCAATCTCTCTCTCTCCTGCCTAACTACAATTGTGCATTTCTTAGTCTCAAGGCTTAGGCCTTAGCCTTGAGCTCCTAAACTATGCAATTTCACAATCACCTAGCCTCCACTACCTTCCAGAATGGCGTAACGGGTAACATTAGTTACAAATCCCTTAGCTTAGCTCCTTCAACCCCTCAGCTTCACAATTGAGTTACCCAACCCAACCTGAACTACGCACTACACAACCTCAAGGCTCAAATCTAATCCTTGAGCTCCTGAGATGCAAAATTGTGCAGTTACTGAGCCCATTTCTCAGCATGCCAACTAGTCATAGCTCAGTCAGTGGATGATCAATGCAATATTATAAACTAAGGGTTGTTCATACTAATGGTGTCTCGTCATGAGTGGATTACATACATAGCATGTTCAATATTTCAAAAATTAAAAAAAAGGAAGAAGTAGAAAAGAGTGACATGGCATTGCCATGTCATCATGCAACCCATGTCACTAGTGTCATGTCATGAGTGATCATATGCCACATCATTGTGTGGATTCTATAAAATCTTATTAAAAATTGTATTGTAAAGTAAAAGTCCAAAGAGCATGCACATAATATGAAGAGTCATGCAAAAGTCAAAAATTCATAGGGAAGTCAAATACTCATGAGGGTAGTCAAAGAGTCACAATGGAGGTCAACAATCACCCAATTGGTTATATATGCATCCTCATTGCAAAAGCAAAGGATTTTTCACCTTGTATTCTATGACAAGGATATAGAGAGACAAATTCAGTACTTTTGGGTAGAAACGCATGGCTCCAACGCTCCACTATTGGATATAGTAATGTTCGTTGTGTTCTTGTATCTTAGGAATTTTTTGTAATACTTCAATTCTAATGGTCAACACATTTTCACATATGGATTGTGAATATTTGTAAGTATGTTCTGTGAATGTTTCTAATTCATTTTTTCTTTCACCTATGCTAAATTAGTTGAACTATTTTGGTCATTTTAGTGCTTATCTAATTGAAAATGTGTTGTAATGGTTGTAACAATCGTTGCATCTATGTGCACTATTCTACTTGATGTTAAGTGATTTCCTTTTTCTTGTGTAATCCTCTACTAGGGTGGTATTATTACCTCTCTCTTAGAGGCTCAACTTTCCTCCCTTTGTAGTAGAAGAACATTGATACACTTGCAACCGAACATTCACCAGTCACACTTACTTTCTTTGTGAAAAGGCATAGACATGCTTCTCTCTCTTGCTGACATCTAAAGCCAAGGAAAATCTATAATAATATATGGCAAATAGGTCGATACTTCAGATGGGGATCCTATTACGAATGATGTGAGGTCTAATTAGGACTTCACATTGGGGAAATCCCCTTAGTTGATAGATTTCTATCATCATCAACAAATGGAAATAGAAGGAGGGTCAGATGACATGTTGTGCCCAATGAGTCTAACTTGAATATCTTATTCAAAATGGATCTTCCAAAAATCATAATCTTGGGATGCTTTTCTAAAGAGCTTAATCTTACCATCCCTTCAAAAAATTTTCATAACCTGTCCCAATTTAAGTTTGATGGCAAGGGTGAATTAACTCTTCATGAACATTTGTTTCAAGTTATCCGTTTTTTCCTTGCTCATGGAATACATTAAAAATATGTCAGGGCTATATTTCTCGCCATCACATTTGAAGGTTGTGTTAAGATATGGTATCACACATTACCTACTACTTCTATCCATTCATTCGACCAACTTTTGAAGGACTTCATAAAGAATTTGATAGGAATAATTACCAGAATGTTCTTAAAATAATTACTCAACTAAGAATGAAGCCTAATGAATCAATTGAGGATTTTTTTGATCGATTTCTTCACCTTTTTTTATGAATTTCTCAGAGAAGACACATATTGGAATTTCTTTAAACAAAAGTTTAAGTGTTTGGTTCATATCTCTTTACACGGTGAATCTGAAACCCCTGATGTTTTTACTTCCCCAACTCTTGTCAATCATGAGACACCCCTAATTCTGGAGGAGTAACCTACTACTCCTTTTATTCCTTGTCCTCCTCCCTTTCTAGTACCAATTCAGGGGCCTCCCTATGATAATGAAGTTGGGAAATATACAAATCAAATTCCTAATCCATCTCTTCATCCTTTTCCTGCTTTTCATGATTCATATCTAGTGGAAGGAGCCATGGAATGGCTCATGGAGCCTATGGTGAAATCCAATCCTTTCATTCCTCAAGATGACATTAGCACTCTTAACAGCAATCTTGAGTCTGGCTCCATTGAAAGTGTTAATTTTTCAAGGGAAATTTTTCATCATATATCATATACATGTCATGAATCTACATATCATGATTGGCTTGATCAATCTGCTTCACCAACTAGCTCTTTATTCTCTCTTGACTTTTTCATTGCTGGTTCAAATTGTGATAAGATACAAGGTAGCCACATTACATTGGTAGAGGAGAAGGAAAGTGGAGATACTTTTGATATCTCTTCCCTTTTTCAAATTCCCCCATGTCAATATGATTCTCTTCCATTCTTGGATGATTTTTAATCTTCTAATCTCGGTAGTGAAATCAATGCAATCAATTTGTAGCCTTGGGAAACAATCACTTCGATGATGATGACTATGTTGATGTATGCGATCATAAATGCATAGGTGCATAAGTTGATCTTTCTATTTCTCATGAAGATTTTAATTTAAATCTAGAATCTAATTCAGTCAAAGAAGATGTTCGTATCGAAACTTCCTCTTCTTCTCACTATCCCTTGTACTCTATTGTTTACAATGTATCTATTTGCAATGAAGATGCTTCACTCTTTTCAAGTTCCGCATCTATTGATTTAACTTCCCAATTAAGACAAGGTAGAGATATTATCCATGAAATGAAAGGAAATAATCGAATCGTTGAGTATTCTTTCCATCTATTTAGTCAATTTAGTGTCCTAAATTGCTTGCATAAATTATCAACCAAGGTTTTTAAACTGATGAAGTGTGGTGCACTATATGTTCTTAGTTAACCTTTCTCTTATTTCGTTGTTTTGTATTTTATGTTGTTTTTGGGGGTTTCTGTTCTTTGATGTCTAGGAATGTACAACTTGAAACTATGAGAAAATTTAAGTGAATCTAATGAATTGTAAAGGGAAGGAAATGTTCCTAAGTTAATCTAATTTCCTAAAAATGGACCAAGAACTATTGGCTAGTTAGAACCTAATAAAAAATAGAGAATCTATCTTATCTTATCATTAGTCCTAATCCATGGATCTAATTCTTAAAACCAAGAATGAAATTGATGCAAAAGGTAACTCAGTAATTGCACTCATCAAACATTCAACCATTCAATTTTGGAATATGATTAAATCAATCTCTTTGAAATTATTTTTGGGAATATCAATGATGCAACTAAGTGAGGATATGAAAGGAAAAAGGTAAAAGCATGTAAAACTAACTGTAAACAACTAATGTATTTTTTACTTTCTCCAACATTCAAATGTGAAGCATTACCCTCTTGAAGTGTTGTGCAAGAAATAAATTATACTTAGTTCCTAAGTTATTAGGAAAATAACAATGCACTAAGTAAATTCAATCAATGTATGAATTAGACATTTAACCATTTAGTTTACGATCATCATCATCTTGAAATGGATTTTGAAAACTTCCATTAACACAGCTAATTGACAATTATGTTCTAAGAAAATGAATGAAAAAATAGTGAGAAAACTAAGCAACTATGTATTCGTATTACTTCAATCTTAATTTAGTTTGGATACAAAGTTGTTTTTCTCCACAATACATCTTAGAAGAAAATGGTTGCACTATTGTGATTTATCATTATTCTATTAATTAAAAAATGAAATGAAATATCATCCTAATTTAGAAAGCAGATTTGTTGAAAACAGAGATGGAAATTGAACTAAAAACAACAAATGAAAACCCTCCTTCAGTGCAGGGGCCCTCTGCAACTGACATGGCTAGAATGCTAGCTAGTTAAGGATGCACTTTAAACAATCATTGGCAACATGAAGTTTGTATTATAAAAAACCAAAGTCTAAATACAGAGTATCAGCAAAAATCTTAAACTTAACATAATTCCCTCTAACTTCTAACTTCCCACTCGGTTCCATGCAACCGATATTTAAAGGAAAATAACATAATTGTTTATGAGATAAACGTGCTATAGGTGGCTAATTCAAATTAAATCTAACATGATTGTTTATGAGAAAAACTTGCTACAGGTGGCTAATTCGAATTGCAATAGGACTCTTTAAACTTTTGATTAGCTACAGGTGGCTAATTCGAAATAGATTTGTAACAGAACTGTTAGATTCTTGATTAGCTACGAAAGAGAAAATCAAGAGTCCTACTGCTTTCGGATAATGTACTTTGACTCCATCATTGACCATGACCTTAGGCTTGCTTTTCCGTCAATCTAGACCGAGTGAATAGGATATAATCCATGCGGAGATGATTCTAGAAATGCCCATGTGGGCCAATCCCTCATTTGACACCTGGAACCTGCCAAATTATGAGAGGAGCTATAGAATCCACAATTAGCTACAGAATAGGCTACATTCTATAGCTTATTTGCAAAAATCTATTCAAATAGCAAGAACACAAAATATAATATGTCGATCATTTTAATGCTTTCCTTAAGACAAAACCTAGCATTTATCATTGATTAGGTCTATAATCTTATGAGAAAGCGAGGGAAAAAGGTGAGAAAAATGTCAAGGAGAGGGTAATTCTGAGGTTCAACATACGCCCACTGCAAAATCATTGCATGTCCTCATGCAATTTGTCAAAAATGTGAGTTCTTCCTCCCTAATTCTTTTGCTCAGACACCTCTGCTAGTACATCCAATTTTCTTCTTTTGTTCTTCTTTGAAGTCACTGTCATTCTGGGCTTTCTCATAAGAATCTTGTACTTAAGGTTAATGACTGCTCTATTCAAAATATTATTCTTTCTTTTCAATTTCTTATTTTTCTTATACCACAGTCCTAGATGTAGAATGGTATTATCATGAATTGCTTTGTCCAATTTATTTTATTCCTTTAAGGTGTCATTCTCCTGTTTGATATGTTTGTTCCATATCTCTAATTCATAAATTTCCTATTTGAGATCATCAATTAGAGGTTGTTGTGGATTGATAGAATGTTTTGGGTTCATTAAGGCACTTCTCTTCTCCAGTGACTCTATATAGTCATATATTTGTTGTTGCACTGGGTCTATGCCTGGAGATCTTCTTCTTGGGTTACCTTCAAAATGATGAACAAGAGAATTTTGAGGACTGTGTGTAGAAGAGATGTTAACAGGAGATGGTTTTGGGGTTTCCTCATCTAAATTTATAAACTCTGTCCCTTTTGATGATTTTTTCTTTACCAAGCATCGGAGTCTTGAGCTTCTTCTAAGTTGCCGAAGTCTTACATTCTCCTCATTTGTGACATTTTTCTCCTTTCTTATCTTCCCTCTTGCCTTGATTTTCTTCTTGATTTCGGTCAGTTCTTCAGAGATTAACTTTTCATCATATTTCTGCAATGAAGACTCACATCTATTTTCAATAGCTATACCAGTCTTCTATCTTCTATTTTTTCTGACATTTTCTTCTTTAGGTGAATCTGTTGCTTCTTGGAAATGGTTTCTAATAAGGAAATTCTCCCAAGTATCTCATATGCTTTTTAAATGAAACTCAATTAATATCTTTATAAGCCCATGATGATACATGGTTGTATCTATGAACTGTATTGTCTTTTGCACATTTGAGGCCATCCTTCTTATAAGTATTTAGTAGGAAGAAAAGAAAATTGATTTCTCCATTTTCTAATAAATTCATCAGTAAATAGATATGGTAGACATACATGAAGCCAAGCCTCCTCTCACAAGTGATAAATTTCTGTAAAACCAAGATCATGTTCCTCCACGTACTTTTCAGAGCTGAAATGGGAATACCTTTTCTAAATACAGAGACATCCATACCTAGGTTTCTAAGTATTAATTTCCATGATTCATTGTGGAACTCCTTGTTCTTGAACCATCTTTCACCATGTCTTGGAAGTTTTGTAGCCTCAATCATGAGTAACTCAGTCACTGTAAACATGATATCTCCAATTTCTACCTCTATGCCATCAAAAGATCGAGCAAAGGATTTTATAATCTCCTTATGAAAACCATCAAATTTCTTGATGAATTTAAGCCATCCAGATTTCTACAACATTTATTTGAGTTATGGGTATCCTTCCATGTACTTTGCTCCTACCAGTTCTGATATGACAATTAGCTCCATGCCTTCTACTACGCAGAGTTCTCAACCTTCAGAATTACCCTTCCCAGTTTTATGAAATGAATTGGTTGCGAATATGGTGAAAGGAACTGTGGGTTTGTAGGAAATGACTAGATGGTCGAGCTTGTGGAGACACGTAGACAAGTATGTCATGTTGTAGTCATGATCATTAATAATCAATGTGGGAGTTAATTATGGACCGTTGTGTGACAAAATATGGAGGATGTGGTGGATATGTAGTATGATGGAGATTGCAATCAAATCAAATGATGATTTGTCAAGGAAACATATGAATATCCATATTATATACATTATGTTTTAACCTTTCTATCTAAAATAAATTTTTGTACTTTACATTTTAGAACTTAACCTTTTCATTTGTTGTTTTCTTTGGTGTTGATTCGTAGGTACCCTTTTAGCATATTGGTCTTAAAAACAAGATTCTTCATTTTCCTGCAATCATCATTTGCTTGTAAGTTGTATAATTATGCCAGAGTTGCTGAATATGGCTGCAGAATGGAATCGGTTGCGGAACATGATAAAAAATGAAGTATGGATATGGAACATGAATGTGAAATGAAATGGAAATGGAATATGACAGTGAAATGGAACAAAAGTGGAGTGAGATGGAATGAAACTTTAAAATAAAATGAAAATGGGGTGAGATGAAATGAGACTGTAAAATGAAATGAATTTGCAGATTATGAACTGCTAATGAATGTAGCTTTATGCCGCTACTTATTACAGAAAGGAAATGGAAAATAAAGGATGTCAGAAATCTCTGATTTTCACCCTGTACTTTCTATATAAGTATGCCAATTAATGATTGGTTTTCATACTCATACATTTTATTATTATTATTATTATTTAATGCTTTTTTTATGATTTTTTCTTATATATATATATATATATTTAGGAAAAATAAAAGCTAAGTTAGTGGAGAAGAAGAATTCTTCTTCGCCAACTTCATTTAAGTGTTCTCTTGGAAAATCTTGATAAAATCCTCTCTTGAAATTGGCTTATGGTATATCTTCAACCGATGACCATTCACAAGAAGAGGTACCCTTCTTTCATCTATTGTCCTTATTCTCACTACTCCGTTATTAAAGACTTCTTCAATCTCATATGGTCCAAGCCAAAGAGTCTAAAACTTCCTTGAAAATCTTTGAATTTTGAATCGAACAAAAGTGCCAATCACCTTCTTGAATCTTCTTCTCCTTGATATACTTATCATGCCATTTAGCCCTTTGCTACTGGACTATACTGGTTCTTTGAATTGCATCTTTCCTGATTTCATCAAGCTCATTGAGTTGCTCCAATCTATGTTTCTATGCTTCTGATAAATCCAGCCTCAATTGGAATACCATCTTGAAGGTTCTGACTTGAAACTCTATAGGGAACAAGACTTTCTTCCCATAAACAAGCTCATAGGGAGTATGTCCTATTATGTTCGTCGATGTAGTTCTGTAGGCCCATAAGGCTTCAGGAACCCTTTCTGCCCAATCTCTTCTATGTAGATGTACAGTCTTAGTGAGAATTCCTTCAATCACCTTATTGGTAGATTCAACTTGACCATTTTCTTGTGGATGATAAGGAGTAGACTTTTTGTGTTTGATCTTGTAATCTTCTATAAGCCTTTCCACCATTTTAGATGTAAATTGAGATCCCTGATCTGTCATAATTTCTCTTGGAACACCAAAACGAGTGAAGATGTCCTCAAAAAGAAAATTAACTACAAATTTTTCATTAGAAAAAGGTAATGCTTTAACCTCTACCCATTTAGTGACATAATTAGTGCATACCAAATATACGTCTTTTGTTTAGATGGAGGATTAATTGGTCCAACAAAATCCGAGGCCCATTTTTCAAAAGGTTCAATGAGTACCTGAGTTTGTAGTGGCATTTCATTTGAAGGGGTAGGTTTTCCTAGCCTTAGTTAGTTATCACACATTTTGACATATTCTTTGGCATCTCTGAAGATGGAGGGCCAATAATATCCTAAATTAAGGATTTATAGGTTGTTCTCTTGTCAGCAAAGTGTCAACCCCAAGGTTCATCATGACACACCTTAAGAATTTTAGGCATTTCATCTTCTCGAACACATCTTCTGATCATGAGATCTAGACCTATTTTATATAATTCATTAGTAGTCGATGAGTAACTTGCACTTGTTTGAATGATTTTTCTTTTCTCCTTAGGAAACAAATGTGAAGGTAATTTTCTTGTGTCTAAGTAATTAGCAATATCTACAAACCAAGGGGTTTGAGTAGTTATTGCAAAAAGATATTCATGAGGAAATTTATCTTCAACCGGAGTGTCATCTTTGATATTTTGAATTCTAGACAAGAAATCAGCAACTCTGTTTTGTTTTCCAGGTCTATCTAAAACAGTGATGTTGAATTCTTACAGGAGTTATAACCATCTTGTAACTAGGCCATTAGTAATAGGTTTATTCATTAAGTACCTAATTGAAAAGTGATCTGTATGAAAAAAGGTTTCATAGCCTATTATGTAATGTCTAAACTTGTTGATAGCATGAACAACAACTAAGAATTCCTTTTCAGTTACAGTGTAATTTAACTCAATGGGAGTCAAATTCTTGCTTGTGTAATAGATGGCATAGAGGATAAAATATTTTTTTCCTAATATAGCTCCCAGAGTTGTATCTGAAGCATCCGTTGTAATATGAAAAAGGTAGTTTCCAATTTGGACCTCTTAAGATGGGTTCTTTAGAAATTTTTTCTTTTAATGTCTCAAATGCCAATTGGAAATTAGGATTCCAATTGAATTTGCAATATTTGGTGAGTAATTTGAAGAGTGGGGATGCTAGTTTAGTGAAATTTTCTATAAACCTTCTATAGTATCCTGTGAATCCTAGAAAACTTCTAACATCCTTTTGACAACTTGGAATTGATAGTTTAGAGATGACTTCAACTTTAGATTTATCAACTTTAATTCCTTCTCTTGAAATGTGATGTCCTAAAGCAATCCCTTCTGTAAACATCATAAAAAAAAATTCATGGCTTAGTGAAAGGTTTTCTTCCTTACATATTTTAAGAAATTTTTCCAAATTTTCTAAAGCTTCTTCAAATGTATTCCCATAAATTGTAAAGTCATCCATATACACCTCTTCATAATCATGTATTAGATCAGAAAAAATTCCTAGTACTGCTCTTTGGAATGTTGCAGATGCATTGCACAATCCAAAAGGAAGTACATGGTAGGCATAAGTTCCCCATGGAAAGATGAATGTGGTTTTATCTTGATCTTCAGGTGCTACCTGAGTTTGATTGTAACCACTAAAACCATCCAAAAATGAGAAATACTTCTTACATGCTAATGTATCTAACACTTGATCTATAAAGGGAAAAGGAAAATGATCTTTTAGGGTATCTTTATTCAATTCTTGATAATCAATAAATACCCTCCATTTACCATTATTTTTAGGCACAATCACTAGAGGAGAAACCCAATTGTTGCCTGAAATTGGGTAAATGAAGTTTACATTCAATTATTTTTGCAACTCCTCTTTCACAATTTCCCTAAGATTTGGATTCATCCTTCTTTGAGGTTGTCTGATAGGTTTACAATTTTCCTCAATGCAGATGTGATGTATACAAGTCTTAGGACTAATTCCTTTCATGTCAGTGTATTCCCATGCATGTGCATAAGAATATTGTTGTAATGTTTTGATGAGCTTTTCTTGTTGTAATTTTTCCAAGTTATTGTTTATGTTCAATGTTTTCCTTGGAAATATTTCAACTATAGAGTTACCAAATTCTTCCATAGAATAAAGATACATCTGCCTAGATGACAAATATTCAATATTAGATTTTTCTTGAAATTTATCATGTTCATATTCTGGAGATGATTTAATATTTTCCATTATATTTAAGATTTGACTATCTTCACTAATGGTTGAAATAGTAAAGAGAGGCCAAATATCATTTTCATCATCAATCCATTCTTTGTCATCTATCTCTGTGATTGTTCTTGCTAGAGGATATAGAGTGAATTTCTTAGTTGATTACCATCAAAGATATACATATCATGAGATCTACAGCTAATGAAAGCATCAGTTGTAGCCAACCAAGGTCTTCCTAATATAAGTGGATGTCCTCCTAGATTTTTCTTAAGGGTTAAGATCATAAAATCAACAGGGTACTCCCAAGAGTCTAAGGACACTGAAATATCTTCTAACACACCATCTGGTTTGATTACAGATCTATCTGCCAAATGAAGTAATGTAGGTGTATAAAGAAGATTAGGAAGCTTGAGTTGTTTCATGGCTTGTTTGCTCATGATGTTTATTGTTTCTCCTAAATCAGTCAATGTGTTTGGAATTTCAACTCCATTAATATGTGTTTTTACAACTGGACTTCATCGACCTACATATTTTTGTATGGAAATTATTCCCATCATCATGTTTGCTATTTTTCCTGCCAGTTGAATTCTTTTTTATTTCTTTTGTTTTTCTTCCTATTTTTTTCATGCTCAATTCCTTTATTGTTTTATCTAGAATTTTAATCTCCTTAATGGCTTGTAACAAAGGGATTTTGATACAACCATTTTTCAATTCATATAGAAAATCCTAATTAGGAAACATAATATGCTTTTCTACCCCTCTATGAACTTGTAATCTTTCAAGAAAAGGAGGTGTAGAAGTAGATACTGGTGGTTGCTCTATGATAGGAGTTTAGTTCATTGGTTCTTTCTATTTTTCATTTTCATTATTTTGTTTTTGAAGAGATGTTCCTTCAAAACTTTTATTTGGATGTAGAGAATCTTCCTCAAAATTTTCTTGTTCTTGAATAACTACAGAAGGCTTTTTCTTTTCTAATATCCTACCAGATCTTATTTGGACATCATTCAGATCTAGAGGAGTGATCATATAAGTTGGAAATTGTTGTCCTTCCACCATATAGGTATTCTAAGGATTTTTATTGTTGGGGTTTGGTAATGGTTGGGAAGGTAACTAATTTGGTCTCTGTGGGAATGGTAGTGAAAGTTGAGGATTTTGGTTTTAAAGTTAGGGTTGTTGATTTTGTTGAGGAATTCGTTGGGGAGGATAGTTTGGATATGATGGAGGATATTGATATAATTGAGAGAATATTCCATAGGGATTTTTCATTCCTTGAGCCCAAGGTTGAGATTTAGATTGAGATTGAGGCCAAGGTTGTTGCCAAGAATTCCAATTTGGTGGGGGCTAAATATACATTTGGTTGTTAAAACCCTGGTTTTGTGGCCCTTGCCAAGGTCTTCTAGAGACAAAGCAAAGAGATTATGTTGGATTTGAAATTGTTTCCTCTTGAAAAACAACCTTAAGACCAAGAATTGAAGGACAACTCTTGGTCTCATGGCTTTCTAAACAAATCAGAAAAGTCTCTATGAGTTTTGCATCCAAAGGGCATTTTCTTAAAGCATGCTTCTTTCTGCATTTGGGATAGAAAATAGCTAAAGCATCAATCTCGGCTTTCTTCTTGTTTTGTAACTTAAGGTCGTCTATCTGTTCACTAAGGCTCCCTAGAATATCTATTTTAAATTCATCAAGCATGTTTCCAATTTCTACCCTACTCACTGATCCAGTTGCAGATTTATTCACTCTAGCAAGAGAAGGATCTCTTGGACCTTTCCCAGTTTTGGATTTTCCTCTTGAGAGATGAACACATAATTCTCCAATGTCATTTAATAAGAGTTGAGAGATATCTCCCTTTCATCATGTTAAGGATGTCTATCCACTCATCTCTAATGGATTTTAATAAAAGGGCTTTTAAAGTATCTTGATCTAAGTTTTCCATTTTTTCTCTTTTTAAGTTATAGTTGAATCTTTCAATTAAATCCTCCAAATTTTCATCCTCTCTTTGCATCATTTTAAACACTTCATACTTGTGATTGATAGGCATGCAGTAATCCAAATACTTGTCCAAAAATGCTTTCTTCATGTCATTCCATGTTCTAATAGACTAAGTGACCAATCCCATGAACCATTTTAAAGTAGCTCCTTTCAATGTTGAAGGAAACAATTTAAGTTTTTTAGAGTCTTGTAAATAATCATAAGTTTTGCACAAGACTTCAGATTCAAATAAAAAGGTTTCAGGATCTTCACTTTTTAATCAATGAAAATTTGGGAGAATAGAAGGTGAGATATTTTCCATTGTGGCATTTGTTTCTTCATCAACTATAGGGAATCCAAAAGAATTATCAACTTCCCTATTTCCTCTACCTTCTCCATCATTTCATCTAATTCTTCCTCTACCTCTTCCTCCTCCAAATAGTGCAAATTCTCCATTCAAAACTCCCCCTTCGTGTTCTTCTCTTCCTGCCATTATAGATTCTTCAGGGTTAATATATGATTCAACCTGCAAGGTTAATTTCTCTTCCTCTAGATCCTCTATCAATGGTATGTTGAAGAAAGGTTCTAATTCTCCCTCTCCACTAGGAATTTATAATTCTTCAGCTAAAATATGTTTCCTTGTAGAGGTGAAAAAGGATACTCTTTCTGTTGGATAACCAAGATTGTATTCGTCTAGGACTGCCTCGATAGATGAAGTAGGAGATCCTCTTAATTGGATTTTTGACCTTAGAACTTTAGGAAGTCTATGGCTAGTGAAATTTGGAATATGATTTTGAGATGGAGGTGTATCTATTCTTAGTCTTGGTGGAGTAAGTGGTGTTGTATGAATTAAACTCCTGCCTCTAGCTATGAATCTACCCATAGAGTCTCTTTCTCTACGCATACCATTTTTTAGATGTAAGAGATGGGGTTACCTAATTACACTTCCCTGAGAAAGGCGGCAAAATGTTTAGTCAATTTAGTGTCCTAAATTGCTTGCATAAATTATCAACCAAGGTTTGTAAACTAATGAAGTGTGGTGCACTATATGTGCTTAGTTAACCTTTCTCTTACTTCGTTGTTTTGTATTTTATGTTGTTTTTGGGGATTTCTATTCTTTGATGTCTAAGAATGTACAACCTGAAACTATGAGAAAATTTAAGTGAGTTTAATGAATTTTAAAGGGAATGAAATGTTCCTAAGTTAATCTAATTTCCTAAAAATGGACCAAGAACTATTGGATAGTTAGAACTTAATAAAAAACTGAGCATCTATCTTATCTTATCATTAGTCCTAATCCATGGATCTAATTCTTAAAAACAAGAATGAAATTGATGCAGAAGGTAACTCAATAATTGCACTCATTAAACATTCAACCATTCAATTTTGGAATATGATTAAATCAATCTCCTTGAAATGATTTTTGGGAATATCAGTGATGCAACTAAGTGAGGATCTAAAAGAAAAAAGGTAAAAGCATGAAAAACTAACTGTAAATAACTAATATATTTTTGACTTTCTCCAACATTCAAATGTGAAGCATTACCCCCTTGAAGTGTTGTGCAAGAAATCAATTATACCTTAGTTCCTAAGTTCCTAGGAAAATAACAATGTACTAAGTAAATTCAATCACTATATGAATTAGACATTTAACCATTTAGTTTAGGATCATCATCATCTTGAAATGGCTTTTGAAAACATCCATTAACACAGTCAATTGACAATTCTGTTCTAAGAAAATGAATGAAAAAATAGTAAGAAAACTAAGTAACTGGGTATTATTATTACTTCAATCTTAATTCAGTTTGGAAACAGAGCGATTTTTCTCCACAAGATATCTTAGAAGAACAAGGTTGCACAATTGTGATTTATCATTATTATATTGATTAAAAACTGAAATGAAATATCATCCTAATTTAGAAAATAGATTTGCTGAAAATAGAGTAATGGAAATTGAACTAAAAATAACAAATGAAAAAGCCTCCTTCAATGTAGGGGCCCTCTGCAACTGACGTGGCTGGAATACTAGCTAGTTAAGGATGCACTTTAAATGATCATTGGGAACTCGAAGTTTGTATTATAGAAAAAACGAAGTTTGAATACAGAGTATTAGCAAAAATCCTAAACTTAACGTAATTCCTTCTAACTTCTAACTTCCCACTTGGTTCCATGCAACCGCTATTTAAAGGAAAATAACATAACTGTTTATGAGATAAACTTGCTACAGGTGGCTAATTCGAATTAAATCTAACATGACTGTTTATGAGAAAAATTTGCTACAAGTGGCTAATTCGAATTGCAGTAGGATTGTATAAAATTTTGATTAGCTACAGTTGGCTAATTCAAATTAGATTTGTAGCAGAACTGTTAGACTCTTGATTAGCTATGAAAGAGAAAATCAACAGTCCTACTACTTTTGGATAACATACTTTGACTCCATCTCTAACCATGACCTTAGGCTTGTTTTTTTGTCGATCTAGACTGAGTGAATAGGATAGAATCCGTGGAGATGATTCTAGAAATGTCCATGTGGCCCAATTCCTCATTTGACACCTGGAACCTGCCAAACCATGAGAGTAGCTACAGAATCCACAGTTAGTTGTAGAATAAGATGCATTCTATAGCTAATTTGCAAAAATCTATTCAAATAGCAAGAACATGAAAATATAATATGGCGATCATTTTAATGCTTTACTTAAGACAAAACCTAGGATTTATCATTGATTGGGTTTGTAATCTTATGAGAAAGTGATGGAAAAAGGTGAGAAAAAATGTCAAGGAGAGGGTAATTCTAAGGTTCAACACCATCCCTCATCATCTTTTTTTTTTATAAAGATAACTCTTCAAATAAGCTTGCTCATGAAACTTCTCTGATTCTCACATCTCCATATTTTCGATCACAAGAATCTTTAATTTGAGTAAGTTGTTTGTTGAAGTTGTAAAATCTCGTCAAATCAATGATAGAGATGGATGTGATTCAGTTAATAGTGGTGCCCTTGAAATCATAGGAAGAAACTATCCTCACACCATGCATGATCTGATTCAATATTCACAATGTGATTTTGTAATCCTTGAAAGTTCTGGGACTTGTCAGGAAGTTGAGGCACTTCAACTTCCATTGATGGTTATGTCAGGATATCACGACTCTGGTAAGCCCCCTGAAATTAGGCGGACATGCTTTCTCTCACACAACACTTCTCTTTTCATTCTTTCACTCAATGTAAATTTATTTTTGAAAGAAGTTTGGTATTTGGGATGTAATTTTTCAAACATTCGAGATTCAGTTTATCAACGTATTCAAAATACTATTTCACATTATTCATATCCATGTAAGGTTCTTTTACTTAACTTAGGTTTGGAATTTGTTTCTCTCCATTGCGAAGTTGGTCATTTCAAAGACTATCTTTTACCAAAGGAATCATGCCTATCAGATTCATTTTTTGATAGTCAACTCTTGGTTTTTCTTGCAAATGTTATATTGAAAATATTTCCATTCATCACACCTGAAATCCTCTTGAGTGAAAATGAATGCATGATTTATCTAGTGAATCAAATTATTCTTAACTCATTGTATCTTGATTGGTTTCATATATTTGTTGTACTCACATTCATTTTCACTTCTTTGGATGATTACAATGCTAGTGAAGTATCTTATCACTTACAAGGAAATGGGTTTTCATATCTATCATGCAAGGAAGATGATTCATTTGTTAAAGGAATTCGTAAATATGTTCAAATTGATCCATCTTTGAATCAATAATCTCATGTCATAAATATTCCATCTTATCATAATATTATCTGCCATTCATTGTATCATTTTCCCACCAATATATCGAGTGATAGTTGCTTCATATCAGTTAATCTTTATGGTTTTCCTTACTATTCAGATACTTGTCAAGTAGTTGAGGCCCTTCAACCTTCCCTGATGGTTATGTCAGGTCCTCACTATCTTGGCATACATGTTGAATATGAACATATATGTTTTCCCTTAGAAGATTCTCCTCTTGATCTCATGCTTTTAATTGAGTATTAATTGTTTCAAAATTTTCAGGATTTTCAAGAGGATTGTTTCTAGTTTTATGATCCAATTACCAAATGGTTGGAGCAATCTTACCTAGCAAGCTCCATCATAGCTAACAGGTTTCAACCTTTTCTCATGCCTGCTAAGGAGTACAACACAGATGAAGATATATTTGCAAGAAACCCCTGAGGTTTATATTCTTATGGTTTTCAGGAAAAGGTAAGAGTGTGGAATGGTTATAAGTAGTAGTTATGACATAACATTTTGTTGAAAAGCAAGACCTTCAATTTCGTGTGCATAATACTCAAGCTCTTACCTCTTTTATTACACATTGTTTTATCTCAGTTTTAATCGATCATATCTTTGTAATTACAGGTTGGGAACAACTGTTGTGGCTACAATGGAAATTTCATTATATGTGACTCCAACCTTCTATATGGTTAGGTTAGGAGTAGGTCTAGTTACATATTAGTTTACTTGCACATTCATCCTACATTCATTTTTTGTAGTTTTCCTTGTGTTGTCTCATTTTGGTTTCCCATCATTTTTTTTTGTTAGCCTCTTTTTGTTTTGTCCTCTTGTTTTTGTTTCCTTGTTGTGTTTTGTATTTTTTTCTTTTGTTTAATGAGACTTTGCATGAAGGGTGTCCTATTTGGGCTTGAAATATAGTGTGGGAAAATAGAAAATGACTTTTTTTCACTGCAACCTTTGGCTAACTCTCTATCCTTCTTCCTTGTCTTAGTTAAACCTTTTGGTCAATGATGTTCTAATGGAAAACATGATCCTTGTGTAAGGAAATCCTTGTGTCAAACCATGATCTCCATGTCTATTCTGGAAAGCTCGTGCCTATACTCAAGTCTTTATGTTTTGAGGTTTTCAAGTTGATCCAATCATGTAGAGAAGCACAAGGGAAAAATATTAATCAGAAAACTAATATCAGAGGTCTTATATATGCTTCTTTGAAGGGACAATCTCTTATTCTCTCAATAATTTAGGATCTCTCTTATGCCTGTAAAAAAATAAGTGTCAATGTAGATGCCTATATAAAATAATTAAATTAACGTGAAAGAAGAGAAAGGCTTCCTGTGGAGAGCATTGAAGCAAGAAACTCTGTCAGGGTATTGTCGAGGCCTGCTAGCAGTGAAGTAATGTTTGTGTCCTTGAAGTGACTCCATTAGGGTATTGTCTAGGCCTACTAGAAATGGAACAACACTAGAGATGAAAAAATACACTCTAGAAATATAAATCTATCGAATTTCATTACCCTTTCCTAACTCAAAACATTGTGTGATTGTTGACCTTATGTTTTTGTTTAAATATTTAAAGGAATGAAGGGTACTATGTTTATGCATAGGATAAGTGGGGAAGCCAAGTAATCTGAATAATGAATTAACACTCCCTTAAGAAATAGACCCTTTACAAAAGAATTGACCAAGGCAGAGAATTTGGAGTTCTACCAGTGTGTTTCCAAGTGTTGTCGTTGTGACAAACACCCTCCAAAATTTTGGAAATACTTGAATTTTGGAGCCTACTATGGATCTTGTGATTGGTATTTCCATAGTCACGTTTTGGTCATTCAATGATTTGTGAAGCCTTTGAGCTTGTTTTTAGTTCGTAAGTGTTAATACCACCTGCTAACACATGCATAGTTGGTAATGCATTCATGAAATAATTCCTTCGTGCAAGCTTGAAAAGGCATCATAGTTAGCACTTCATTGACATTTTTTGCCCATGCTGCTTCATTTGAGTAGGCTCGGGAGTCCTCTTTAGTCCCGCCATGACTTATGCACTGAAGACTCATTCCTCTTTGCTTCTTCACTTCGTTCTGGCCTTATACCCTAGAGGCTCCTTTGTGTTGAGTTGTACTACTGCATTGCATATTGACTATCTACACCTTTTACCCTTTAGCTGGCTTCACTTGGATTCGTGTTTAAGCCAAATTTTAACCAAGTCATCTGCAAAATCAAACTTGTAATCCCTTAACTTCTGCAAGTTGACACACTATTGTTCGTCACTTTAATTGCTTATTAATTTAAGCAGTCGAGTGCCACATAAATTGTCAACCCGGGAAAGTCTGATTATTTCAAAGGTGACTACGTACTATATGTACTTAATTTTAATAGCATTAAAAAGCTATAGTATAAATGATTCTCACTTTGTTAAACCTCTACTCTATGTTACAACAATTATAATCTATTGCAGGATTTAAATAAGAGCAGATAATTGGTTAAAGAAAATAAATCTTGCAAAAAGGAAACAATGGCTTGTCCTGTAACAAAGGATCAGGACCCTATCCCTCAGAGTAGGAACATTCAGCACCTGCCCCTGTTTATCCAGTTCACCATTACACTTTGTAAATCCTAATCACTGGTGAGGCACTCATGTACAACATCAATCGAAAAGAAAAATAGAGTCTTAGCAAAAGTAAATTACCATCAGAAGCGGTGCTCATAAATGAGGTATAAACAGAATTCACACACACAACACACAGTAGAAAGAAGATGGGTGAATCTTGTGATGAAGGTGGGCCCTATCCTTCTCACAAGATTCCCTAGGACACAAAAACTAAATTAAAATACTCAAAACAGAATTTTATTCATCCGTCAATATACCATATTACAAGAAAGATTAAGTCGTGTCCTTCTGCTACAATCCCTGTGTTACAGCTTGTTCATCCTCCATCGATTTCCTCTATAATGTAGATGTCTCCTCTTTATAGAGGAGACATATATTACAAAAGATTTTCAGTATAAATTCTAGTTCATCCCTTTGTAAAAAAATAGGGAAATCAATTCCCGTTAATAGAATGTTGTTACAGTAATGTGGATTATGATCGTTACAACCAATGTAACAGTTTATTCAGATTGATTGGATTCCTTTGTTGTCACAATTCTAGTGCACAAATCTCAACTATCTCCTTGAGATTGATATGTTGTCCTTACTGTTTCAGCTTCGTGGTTCGTGCTGTTTCAGCAACTACAAAATATAGTCCTACCAGCTTTAGGCAGTTTCAACAATTGTTCAGCAACTTAGTCAACTTCAAGGATCAATTATAAAGATAGCATTATTATGTGTTTAATAATTAAACATATAGTAATGAGAAGAGTTATTGTATACCTTTAAAATGATTGAGTCATCACACTAACAAAGGCTTTCAATTATGAGTTGAAAAGGGTAATATTATGACAAAATATAGGGTCAAAAATGGGCAATATGGGGTCCTAACATCCCCCCCAAGTGAAAATGTTGCATGTCTGCATGCAAAGTCTAGTCTGAATCTGAGTCGGAATACTGGGATGAACGGTGCAAATTGCTTATGCAGTAAGTACGGAAGGTGTTGTCAAACATGTCTCTAAACCCATAGACACTCTGAAATTTCTGCCATGCTGCCAGCTCCTCCTTTTTGGTTAATTTATATTGAGCCTTATATTGATGTCCAGGTAGCCATAAGAGAGGGAAATGAAAGTGGTAACCAATCCATCGTTTAGCACACTGTGTAATGCATCTAACATAATTAGGTATGCGTGAGATTGCCACCTGAAGATTGAGAGGATTATAAGGATGATATTCCTGTGTCTCTTTAAGACAGTGTTCCCAGAATAGATTATTGGCTTTTATAGCCAGAGCTCCTTTAGTTTTCACATAAAACTGGCAGTCTTCCAAGACTGCTGCCTATAGTTTCCTGATATGGTCAGTCATTCTTGGCTCTCATAGAATTCGTTGATGTTCTGCAATGAAGACATCTGCATGTTGTGGCTCAGCACTGATCTAGAGGAGACAATTCTCCTCATTATGTGTTGCTAACATAAAAGAATTCTGCCAAGTAAGTTGATTGGCCAAGAAGGAAATGAAGGCTCTTATTTGGATATCGCCAACCAGAGGAAGTAAATTAAGCTTTCTATCTTCAGGCATAGCCTCATTGTGAAGATAGAGTTCACATAGCAAGTTTTGGTCGCTATTTGGTGCTTCTGAAAAGGTCTCAATAAATTGTTGTGGTGTAGATACCTGGTGGGGTCTTCCATCCTTGATTGCTTTTATTTGGAGGAACGCTAAGCGTTCTCTCAAAAATACAGAATAATTAAAAGATGGTTTCCTTGTAGCAAGTAACCGCTTGACCAAGTCAAAGATGAGGGACAATCCGGTTTTTAATTTCTTATTCTCCTTATATTGTGCACGAGACTGTTCAAGCACTTCCCAATTTCTGTATGCATGGTTGAGCCATAATGACTTCTGTTGCTAAAATGCCTTTCCTTGTGAGAGCTCATACTTTGTCTTCCATGTGTTACCTAGTTTCTGAAAACTGGAAGTCTATGTGTAAGAATTGCTGACATGGGGACGTTCAATCTGTGTATGAGCATTGCTGACACAGGGAGGTTCAGTCTGTGTATGAGCATTGCTGACACGGGGAGGTTCAATCTATGTCTTCTTAGTTGTAAAAGATTTTGCTAGTGGTTTCTATTCTGTAACAACTTGGGTAGGCCAGGGTGTTTTTGTTCCTTTCTCTAAAATTCTTGAAGAGCCTGCTGGTTCTTGTGTAACAGCAGGGTATTCCTTTTTGACTATAATAGGAGGAGGTACTGGACTAGCTCCAGACAACAGAACTTCAACTATCTTATAACTAGCTCGAGTATAGAGATCACCACATTCACTACACATGTATTCCCTGTATTGATCCTTTTCTGCACTCTTTTCGGCTGCAGATGCTACCTGAGCTAACATGTAGAGATTAAGTTCCTTTTCATAGGCTTCCCTGGCCATTGTTAATTCTTGCTGATAAGCCTTGATTTCAGATTTCAAAAACTCGTTTTCTTCCTGCAAGGAGGATAAAGTAACTGGGGCTTCTGTAGTTACAGGTTCCACTGGAGGAACGAATTGCTGTTAAGTATTAACTTCATCATTTGTGTCCACAACAGGTGGTTCTTGTGTATCACATGTTGGGTCAGTGGCTGGTTCTTGTGTATCAGCCACCTCTAGGTCGTTTTCCTTTTGTTTCCCAATAGGTGGTTCTTGTGTATCACCTGTTGGGTCAGTGGCTGGTTCTTGTGTATCAACCACATACCCTATATCGTCTTGGATGTCTACTTTAGATGTATCAACAGCTGGTTCTTGTGGAGCAGCTGCCTCTTTTGAGAAAAATGATGTCACAAAATTGTGAACGCTCTGAATTTCAGCACGGGATGGTGAGGAAAGTGAAGGTTTAGGGCTGGGCGGAATACGGGATTTTAGAGTGATGGGTGGGGAATTTGGGATAATGTCCTCAGTTACTACGAATGACCTTGTTCGTCGCTGTGGTAAGGAGGCAGGAAAAACAATAGCTTTTCTCTTTCGGACACTTTTCCTTAAGATAGGCAGATTATGAGAAACTGAGGCCCTGGGTTTTCTTTTTAGTGGGGTTGCAGCTTCCTGTTGCTTCTTCCTCTTAAGCGTACTGATGGGGGTGTTTTCGTCTGAGTCATCGGTGGTGATATGGACCATGGGAGTGGATGGTTCAACTTCGTTAAGGGTTGGGGTCTGCTGCAAATTTTCAGTGCTTAATTGTGGAGTTTCGGCTGCCGATTGCTGATTTTCAGCAGCTTGCTGGGAGTTTTCCTCGGATTGCTAGGAATTTTGTTGGGCTTGATGAGGATTTTCCTCAGCTTGCTGAGGAATTTCCTCAGCTTTTTGAGGAGGATTATTGATGGGAGGTGCATTGTGTAGGGCAAAACCTCTATTTATTAAGAGTTGGGCCAAACGATGGTGTGTAAGGGAAAGGAGTTGGAGCCTTGCTTTCACAGTATAATGTGCCATATTTTTTAGACATCCAAGCAGATAATAGGGCATATTTATTAAATGACCATGCCTCAAATGATTTAAAATCACAAAGTCATGTTGGTAGACTACCTGATAGTGACCCTCACAGGTAAAATAATGCTTAACAAATTCTACAACCTTCGGCCATGGTGGCGGTAGTGATCGAAGTGCAACGCCCCTTCCTTTGGGTTCAACATGCTCCCCTGGTAACAGAAAATCTTGTTGTGCATGGAGAATGAGGTGTTTCCTGCTGAACCAGCGAGTACCATTGGTTGGTAGTCCCGAAACTTGTTCTATATCCTCTTCTATTGCTGGAATTCGCACTCCTTGGACAGTGGAGTGTCCTTCCCTCAGATTACATGCAAATTCCAGAACCTACTGTGAGTCGAAATCCGGAAGTCTTCTAAAGTAATCCACCCATCCAGCCTATAAAATGATTTGATATGCCTCCTAGTAGAGTTCCAGTAATGCCGTTGAGCCAGGTTCATGTCTAACACATTTCCTCCCATAGTTACTGGTTCAGACAAGATACAAAGTGCAAAACCTAGTTTGCCGAGGTCGAAACAGAGTAGAACGTTATAGCTAATGTCATAAGGTACAGACGGGGTGACTAGATACTACTGGGAGAAAATAGAAATGGCGGTGATTGGCGTGTCTTTTAATGATTATGATATTTCGGTAACCCCCCCAACTGCGGCTTAAATGATATGGTTGGTAGTACGACGATTTCGGCAGTCATATCATATCTTCTCATTAACTACGATTTAATATTCACACATAAACACGCATACCTTTATATTTACCTTTGGTTGTTGCACCAAAAAGTATTATCTCGTCATCAATAGGTTGATGATATATAAAAAGGGTCTATAGTATGAGGGTTTTTACACACAAGGATTTTATCATTCACAATAAATAATAGTGAAGGACCATAATTGTCAGGATGAATGGCTGATTCGCTTAATGAAGAGTAATAGTTCGTTCTCAGGAACAAAAATGGGAGAATTGGTGATTTTTAGGAAAAATGGACAAGATTGGTGTTTTAAGTACTGGAAATTGGTGTTTCAACAATGGGAAATGGTGTTTCAGCAATGGGGAATGGTGTTTCAGCAACGAGAAATGGTGTTTCAGCAACGGGAAATGGTGTTTCAGCAACGGGAGATGGTGTTTCAGCAATGGGAAATGGTGGAAAAATGTAAGAAGAATGAATTGTGTTCTGAAGTGAGATTGCAATGCTTCTCCAAGCCGCATCTTAGTTCTCCCTAGATTGGAACTTTTCTTCTCAGCCACCTTCCGAAGCTAAGATTTCAAAATAATTAATTGTAACATGGCAACCCTTGATAGGGATTATTAGTTAAGGAATATAATCTAAAAATAAATACATAAACAGGAAATCAAGTGCATTGAGGGCTAGCAGGTTCCCCCAAAAAGGCATAGTGTATGTTTGTCATGCAAGTAGCTTTGAAATCTTCTTTAGAAATAGGTTGCTGATACAAACGGAGTTGATACCCATTCACTAATAATGGTGTTCTGGAATCATCAATCGTTAAGAGTCTGACTGTTCCATTTGGAAAAATAGTATCTACCTCATAGGGTCCTAGCCACCTTGTTCTTAATTTACCTTGAAAATTTTCAAAACAGGAGTCATACAGTAGAGCCCAATCACCATTCTGGAACTGCTTATGCTTGATGGTTTTATCATGCCACCTGGTCCTTTGCTGTTGTATCATGGTTGTTTGATGGATGGCATCCAACCTATTTTCATTCAATTCCTGAAGCTGTTGCAACCTAGTTGTCTATGCATCAGTCAAGTCAAGGTTAACAGCTAAAGCAGTCCTTAAGGTTTTGATTTCAAATTCCACAGGAAAAACAACACTTTTACCATAGACTAATTCGTAAGGTGAAAAACCCATAGTATTCCTCGAAGTAGTTATGTACGCCCATAATGCTTCAGGCAACCTTTGAAACCAGTCCTTTCTATTTTCCTTCACTGTTTTTGTTAAAATGGCTTCTATGACTTTATTCATACTTTCCACCTGCCCATTGGCTTGGGGGTGATAAGGTGTAGTCATTTTATGCTTAATGTGATATTTCTGTAATGTATCTTTGAAGCCATGAGAATTAAGAGGAGGTCCTCCATGTGTGACTAGTTCTCTAGGCAATCCAAACCTAACAAAGATTTCTTCAAATAAAAAGGTTAAAACTGATTCTTCATTAGCTTTGAGGAGTGCCTTAGCTTCTACCCATTTTGTCATATAATCTGTGCAGACCAGTATATAAATTCATGGATTGGATGGAGGATTAATGGGACCTATAAAGTCTAGTGCCCATCTTTCAAAAGGTTCAAGTATTACCTAGGGATTAAGTGGCATTTCATCCCTGTGATTAGGCTACCCCATTCTCTGACAGCTATCGCAAGCCCTAACATATTTCTTTGCATCCTTGAAAAGTGAGGGCCAGTAATAACCCATTCTAAGAACTTTGTTTGTTGTTCTTTTATCAGCAAAATTCCCTCTGCAAGGGCCATCATGACAAGCCTTTAATATATCATAAACTTCATCTTCTCTGACGCATCTCCGAATTTCATGATCAAGTCCTGTGTGAAAAAGACATCCGCTTATCTCGATGTACCTAGCACTTTGCTGAATGATATTTCTCTTTTCTCTGTGCGATAGGTGTGATGGTAGCTTCCCTGCAACTAAGTAATTAGCAATGTCTGCATACCAAGGTGAGTGAGAAGATACTGCAAATAAATATTCATCAGGAAAGGAATCATCAACTGGAGTATTTTCATCAGTTTTTAGCCGAGAAAGGAAATCAGCAACTACATTTTCTTTACCTGGTCGATCTACAATTTTTGATATCAAATTCTTGTAATAGTAATAACCATCTGGTAACTCGAGCATTTGTAACTGATTTGTTCATTAAATATTTAATGGCCGAGTGATTAGTATGAACAAAAGTAGTGTAACCGGTAATATAATGTCAAAACTTATTAATAGCATAAATGACTACTAAGAATTCTTTCTCGGTGACTGTATAATTAAGTTCAGTAGGGGTCATATTTTTACTAATAAAATAGATAGCATAGGGAAGATTGTTTTCTTCTTGACCCAAGACAGCTCCAATTGCAGAGTTTGAAGCATCAGAGGATATATGAAAGGGGAGTGCCCAGTCAGGTCCTCTTAAAATGGGAGTTGTAGACAATTGATGTTTAAGTTCATTAAATTCTTTCTGACAATCACCAGCCCACTTAAATTCAACATTTTTCATAAGTAACACAAACAAAGGAGAAGCTATTTTAGAATTTTTTTTGATAAATCTTCTATAATACCCAGCATGTCCTAAAAAGCTTCTTACATCAGTTTGTGTTTTAGGGATAGAAAGAGTTTGAATTACTTGTATTTTAGCTGGATCAACTTGAATTCCAAGGAATGAGATAAAGTGTCCCAATACAATACCTTGATTCATCATCATATGGAATTTTTCAGTACTTAAGGCAAGATGTGCTTCTCTACATCGTTTAAGCACTTTCTCAAGGTTTTGTAATGCATCTTCAAAAGTCACACCATAAGGAGTAAAGTCATCCATAAATATTTCTAATGAATCATTAAGCATATCAGAAAAAATCCCTATTACTGCTCTTTGAAATGTTGCTGGTGCATTACATAATCCAAATGGAAGGACTCTATAGGCAAAAGTCCCCCATGGACTAGTAAAGGTGGTCTTGTCTTGACCTTGGGGTGCAATCTTGATCTGATTATATCCACTAAATCCATCCAAAAAGGAAAAGAATCTCTTGCCTGCCAAATTGTCTAGTACTTGATTAATAAATGGTAAAGGGAAATGATCTTTCTGAGTGGCCTTATTTAGAGCTCTATAATCTACACACACTCTCCATTTCCCATTTTTCTTAGGTACAATTACTAATGGAGAAACCCATTCACTATCAGATATAGGATATATAAATCCTACATTTAGCAATTTTTGAAGTTCTTCCTTCACAATTTCCCTTAAATTGGGATTCATTCGTCGTTGGGGTTGACAGACTGGACGAGATCCCTCTTTAATATAAATAGGGTGAGTACATAATTCAGGACAGATTCCCTTCATATCTGTGTAATCCCATGCGAATGCTTCTTTATTCTCACGGAGTAGCTTCATTAACTGTTGTGTTTCAGCATCTGTTAGGTCAGGGTTTATATTTAATATTTTGCTAGGCTCGATTTCTACTGTTATACTTTTGGAGGAGATGCCAGCTGGTGTCTGGGATAAATTTTCAGTTTTAAGGTTTTGCTGAGATTTAGGATTCAAGATTGTAGTCAATTGATCATATATTTCAGATTTAACCGAAGAAGGTTCAGAAATAAAATTACTAATTAATTCATCCTCGGTTGAATCTTTAAGAGTTAAAGCTTGTCCAATAGTCAAAATGGGTTGGGTTTCATCATCCTCATAATATAACCATACCGAATTATCATTATTAATCGTAGGTGTAGCATGAGGGTAAAGAGTAAGCTGCTTGGTTTCACATCCATTAGAAATTGTCATTGAGCTTGATCTACAGCTGATGAAGGCATCTGCTGTGGCCAGCCAAGGTCTCCCTAAAATCAATGGATGACCCCCCAACTTTGTTTTAGTCTGTAATACGACAAAATCAGCTGGGTAGTTCCAGGATTCAACTAAAATTATGAAGTCTTCAATGACTCCTTCAGGTTTGATTATGGAGCGGTCAACTAGCTCTAGAATGGTTGCGGTTTCCCTAATTACATTCTTTAACTGCAATAATTGTGCGGTTTCAAGTGTCATAATGTTTATTGCGGCACCTAGATCTACTAGAACTCTAGAAACAAAAGTTTTTCCAACCTACACTGTGACCGTAGGATGACCAGGGTCACCATATTTCACAGGGGGTTTTTACCTAACATTAGAGCAGCTAGATCACCCATCACATGGACTGTGAGGGGATCTTTAGCTTTTCTTTCAGGTTTCTTAATACAAATATCTCTAACAGTTCTAGCATAAATTGGTACTTCTCTTAGTTCTTGTAAGAGTGGAATATTAACATATAAATTCTGCAATTCTCCTAAAAGGTTAAAAGTAGATGGCTCAAGTGTTTTGGTAAGAGCCAAATGTTCAGGAAATGGTGGCTCTGTTGTTTCAGCAGTCTTATTAGAGGATGATTCAACTGTTTCAACATTGTTATTAGATGACTTTTCTTTTCTAGTTTCTTCTTTATCAGAGTCAGAAGAAGTAATGTCATCAATAATGGGTTCAACTATCCTCCCAGAGCGTAAATGAATATCATTGCATTGCATAGGGAAAACATGTTGGTTTTGAATATCAATTACCTGCAGAGCTTTATTGTTATTTGGGTTGGGGTTAGGTTGCACAGGCAGCTGGGGTCTCATTGTTTGATTATTCGGTGGAGCATTTGATGGTAAGGAGAGAGATTGCTGATACTGGGGAAATTGGTTTGGAAATGGAATCTGCTAAGCTGTCCAACTTGGGTTCCATTGATTAAAATAGGATTGATGTATAGCCCAGGGATTCCATATTGTAGGATCAACAAAAGGGGGATTTGGTTGCTGCATGGGTGGGAAATTCATTTGATTAAAGGGTGGGTATTGATTCAAGGGCGGGTAATTTGTTTGAAAAGGAGGATGATTGTTCCAACGATTAAATGATATGTTAGCATTTGTACCTTGTCCTCATGGTTGCCATTGTCTCCTTTGTGTCAATAAGTACACTGCTTCAGCTTCTTCTTCAATTGGCTGCAGTGCTGCTTTTATTCCTGGCAAAGAAGGGCATTGTTGAGTCTCATGGTCCTTCTCACAAATGGTGCAAATCGGTACCTTATCCAATGGACATTCCCTTAATGGGTGTTTTTCTTTGCATATTAGAGAAGAAGATAGCCAAAGCAGCTTCTGCTTCTGCCTACTTCTTTTTAACCTGCAAGGTATCAATTTGTGAAGCAAAAGAGCTTAACATTTCAGTTTTAAATTCTTCAAGTAAGTTACCTATTTCAGCCTGTGTTGCTCCTCCACTTGCTGATTTCTGGACTCTTGACTATGTATTATCTTTTATTTTTGGTCTGCTTGCTACTCCTCTTCAACATCTCTTACATAGGTTGAAAATCTCATCATATGATTCCTTAGATATATCTCCTTTTCCAAGCATATTCAACATATCTAAGTAATCATCTCGTACTACTTTTAACAGTATTAACTTAAGAATGTCCTTACTCATATTCGGATGATCAGATCGCTACAAATTATACTGTAGTCTTTCCACAAAGTCTTCCAGATTTTCATCCTCCTTCTGAACCATCTTGAATAATTCCTCCTTCCTTTCTCTTGTTCGGCAATAATATTGGTATTTGTCCAAGAAATTTTCTTTCATTTGATCCCAAGTTGTGATCACATGTCTTCCCAGGGTCATGAACCATCTTAATGCATTTCCTTTTAATGTTGTTGGAAATAACTTCAACTTTTGAGGATTAGTCACATAATCATAACTCCTACACAATATATCAAATTCAAACAAAAATTCATCAGGGTCTTCAGATGATAAACCATGGAAATTAGGTAGAGCTGATAATGGAATATTCTTCATAGGGGTTGCCCCTCTAGGAAGATCTTCAATAGGGAATTATAAAGTGTAGAGGGAATTTTCCCCTCTTCCTTCTCTTCTTCCTCCACCAAAGGGTCCTTCATTATTTCCTTCCATTGGTTGTTCCCCTGTCTCACTTGCTCAGTCTTCAGTGCTTTCTGTAGGGCTTTCAATATCCTGAACCGGTTCCTCAACTTCAATATTTTCTATTGGTTCCTCAATGTCTTCCACTGACTCCTCAACTTGTTCTATTGTCTCTTCAGCCCTTTCTGGTCCCAATACTTCCTCCGTTTCGTAGTCTGTTTGGAGAGAGTGTTGCGTCCGTGGCCTCCGAAAGCTTACCTTCTGATATGTTTCCGCTTTCGAAATAATGTCGTCAATGGAAGTTTTTCTTCCTCCTCTACCTTTGCCCCTGCCGCTTGTAGGTTTAGCTTTCCTGCATCCTTTCATGCATCCTGTACATCTAAAGGAAAGTCATTAATACTTTTAAAATATTCAGTGGCCTTCCCCGACAACGGCGCCAAAATGTTGGTCACTTTAATTGCTTATTAATTTAAGCAGTCGAGTGCCACATAAATTGTCAACCCGGGAAAGTCCGATTATTTCAAAGGTGACTACGTACTGTATGTACTTAATTTTAATATAATTAAAAAGTTGTAGTATAAATGATTCACACTTTGTTAAACCTCTACTCTGTGCTACAACAGTTATAATCTATTGCAGGATTTAAATAAGAACAGATAATTGATTAAAGAAAATAAATCTTGCAAAAAGGAAACAATGGCTTGTCCTGTAACAAAGGATCAAGACCCTATCCCTCAGAGTAGGAGCATTCAGTACCCACCCCTGTTTATCCAGTTCACCATTACACTCTATATATCCTAATCACTGGTGAGGCACATGTACAACATCAATCGAAAAGAAAAACAGAGTCTTAGCAAAATTAAATTACCATCAGAAGCGGTGCTCGTAAATGAGGTATAAATAGAATTCACACACACAACACACAACAGAAAGAAGATGGGTGAATCTTGTGATGAAGGTGGGCCCTATCCTTCTCACAAGATTCCCCAGGACACAAAAACTAAATTAAAATACTCAGAACAAAATTTTATTCATCCGTCAATATACCATATTACAAGAAAGATTCAGTCTTGTCCTTCTGCTACAATCCCTGTGTTACAACTTGTTTATCCTCCGTCGATTTCCTCTCTAATGTAGATGTCTCCTCTTTATAGAGGAGACATCTATTACAAAATATTTTCAGTATAAATTCTAGTTCATCCCTTTGTACAAAAATAGGGAAATCAATTCTCGTTAATAGAATGTTGATACAGTAATGTGGATTATGATCGTTACAACCAATGTAACAATTTATTCAGATCGATCGGATTCCTTTGTTTTCGCAATTCTGGTGCGCAAATCCAAATATCTCCTTGAGATTCATATGCTATCCTTACTGTTTCAGCTTCGCGGTTCGTGTTGTTTCTGTTGTTTCAGCAACTGCAAAATATAGTCCTGCCAGCTTCAGGCAGTTTCAACAATTGTTCAACAACTTAGTCAACTTCAAGGATCAATTATAAAGATAACATGATTATGTGTTGAATAATTAAACATATAGTAATGAGAAGAGTTACTGTATACCTTTAGAATGATTGGGTCATCATACTAACAAAGGCTTTTAACTATGAGTTGAAAAGGGTAATATTATGACAAAATATAGGGTCAAAAATGGGCAATATGGGGTCCTAACAACTATGACCCGTGGAAGGAACATACCTTTGAGTGTCTTTGACCAGTTTTCGCCTCCCTGCATTGAGCATAGGATTGTTCCAATCCCAGGAACTAGATCATCTGCTACACCGACACTCATTCTTTCCACTATATTATAGCATTCTTTTATTATTTTTCAAACTTAATGAAAAATACAAAAAAATAAATTATATATTCCAAAAAAGAGCGGGAACGGGACAACATTTCCATTTATTGTTGGCAGCTATAGTCAGTCGTGTCACCCTTGAACAAAGCACTCAAAACAAAGTCTCTCCTCCATTTGGGCGGGATTTAGCTTGACTTAGGTACGCCTTAACCTTGTTATTAAGTCAGTTCTCCTCCGATTTCTTATCTCTTCCGATCATATGGAGAGTTCGTTCATGCCTCCTACCTGACGAGCTTATACAAAGTTATCATATGTTTCCACAAAGTCATCATTTGAATCTTGCTTTTTTTGAAAGGAAGTAAGCCTGAGTCAGCCTCTCTGCGGCGTCTCTTGACTCATTTTTCAGTCAGCCATCCCTGATTGTCAATGCCTTGCCTGTCATCACATCAATTATATTGGTCCTTTACTCGTGCCAGTTTGAGGTCTCCATTGAATTCATGCTGGCGGGTGTTGTCGTTATCGACGAGGACATATTGCTCTAAGGACATGCATAGAGCTGCACCCTAGCCCTATTTTCATTATTGATATGTCACCTTGTTCTCAACATCGATCAGTATCATGGGTCTTTGACTGAGTGGTTTCCCTTGTGTTCGACGTCAACTTACATTATCACACATTGGGATTCGTGTAGTACCTTGGTTTCCATTTGACCCTATTGGTGGATACCTCGCCTCTATGTCAGCTTTCATAATTGGTTGGTTCAGAGGGTTTCTATCATGTGCTAGCTACATCTTGTGTACACTAGAAACGTGCTTCAGTTGGGTTATTACATCTTTTTCATCTGATTCCTTCCACATTATTGCCCTATAGGTTACACTTGTGTTATATTGATGAAGGATGCCTTAATGTCTTCCTTTTAGCGGATCTTTCCCTATCGACTATGACTCATTGCTCTAGGGAAAAGGTCTAGAGTCCATTTGGCAGTACCTTGGGGTTTGCAATCATCACTGGTAGATCCTTCGCTATCAATAGTGGGAAACCATCATTGTATCCTGATCGATAGATTCTTCTAGGTGTTCAACTTCAAATTATTTATTCGCACTTGTTACATTGTAGTGGGGTACCTTGACTCCCATTATCATTATCGGTGAGTAGTCTCGCATTTGTTAATGGTATACATCAATGACCAGTAATCAAATGATTTCTCACATGGTCGACTTCAGCTCATTCATTCCCATTGTGTAGAAATGTACCACGACGGTCAGTGAAGACCTCGGGTCGCATCAACATTCATTGGTTCACTTGACAGTTGCTCCTATTGCTGTTAGTTGATACCTTTCCACCTTATATGTTGCAATTATTCATGGCTACATTTTATATGCCGACATCTGAGTTTGCAGTGTAGTATCATCTTATTCCATCATGTTCATTTGGTACTATTGGGATCAGTTTTTGACATCAGTGATTAGCTTCATCTTTCAGCTTCATTGATCTTCTTATATGTGATATTCAGACATGTACTTGTTCAATCATGATCAAATGATCCATTATGTATTTCTAGTCTCTTACACTTATATACTTAGTGGATCTTCTTGTGCTTGATATGCCAACATGCTTTACTTTCTCTAAGCATGGGTATGCCCACCTCAGACAATATTTCTTTATGATCTCCTTTTGTGGCTTGGCAGGCTGAAATCTGGTGAAGACCTTCTTAGTTTTTGACAGGTTTCCTTTCCATGTACTTAATAAATTTTGGCCATCATGTACCCCTTCTGACCTCATATATTAGGGGGCATTTGTTATAGCTCCAAATCTCACCCTTGATATTTGTGATGCTACATTTATGGCCTAGAGTAATCCCTCCTTCCAGACTTGGTCCAAATACTTAAAAACAATGTTTTACTCCTTGTACACGACATTGCACTCAACTAAATGTGTGTGTATGCGGGTCTGTCTATACCCAACCTGCGTATATGTCTTAAAACACTTGAAAAATTAAATCTTCTTAATTTTGGGTGGAGATCACATGTTTTACCTATTGATTACCTATTAGTGCTCATGTCCCCAACTGTTCCCAATGAATTCCCAACTAAAAAACTACTTTGGGAGAAGTATAAAAATGATTTAATGGGAAGGCCTTAAGGAGGAGGGAAGAGAGAGAATTACTATACTGAGATTATCCCTGATCAAGTCTGAAGATCCTTGTGATTCCAGCACTTCCCCCATCACAGGAAACCCTTGTTTCCTTGAATTTGATGTCATTTCACTAGTTGAGATATCCTTGTGTGAGTCATGGAAGGAGCCTTTTGAAGACTTGGAATTGGACGGACCCGGAGGACGGTTCCGCTTGGATCCAGCAAGAGGAAGATTCAGGTGATATCATTCCTTGGTTTTTTTTAGTTATCTACAATAAAGAAACATTTGTCTTGTTCCCTAAATCAATATTCTTTATGCATATGATGTTATTGTTATGGTTTACATATGACTAATTGTTTCAATGTATAATTTACCATCTTTCCATAAGTTACGAAGTTGATTTCTATATGATACTTTGTCCATATATTGCTATGCTTCTTTGAATTGGTTGTTTTGTAGGTTCAAGGATTGAGAGGAACTCTAAGAGGGTTTGGACCTTCGCTCGATCTACCCAAATGAAGGACCCCTAGGTGCACCTCTCTTTGCATAATTTGCTTATTTAAGTATCATGTCTACGTGGAATGCTTGTCTTTTATTGTAGATAACACCTCGCTCTACTAAGGTGTTGACCCAAAGCCCTAGGGGACTTAGTCCCTCAACAATGGCATAGTTTATTAATGTTCAACCCATCTCGGCAGTCAGTGTGCACTGAAATTGATAGTCCCTCACTTTGTTTGTGATTGTTGGCTTGAGGGGGCCTAATCCAGGTTTAGCATTATTTAGCCAAACAAATCCCTAGACTATTGGCCCTTTCAGCATCAGCCTGTGGAGTGTAGACCGAAGTCTCACATGAAGTAGTATGGGGGTATGTTGGATCCAAGTTTCCACACCCTGAGATGGTTGTGATATCGTTTGATCTCTTCTATTCCTACCTTCATGCAGGTGATCTCGCTCTAGGACTTGTAATACAAACCCTCTATTTTGGCTTCCAATAATATCGCCAAAATAGGTGATCAACCTTCGTGCAACCCTAAACTGGGGCTCAGATACTTTCATGCTGCTATGGAAGTGCGCTGTGTAGATTCCTTAATTACCCTAAGTGATTTACTTATTTTTCCAAATATTAAGTTTATCACTGCATAATCAGATATTGGTAATTGTTTTTAATTATTCAATGTAATTGTATTCATTCGCGCAACATAGAAGCATAACAAAGTGTTGGGCATGGAATCCCCTCGAGGCACGTTTTGGGGCTCAAAGCCCATGTTTTGACCAAATAATGTTGTAAAGCCCCACGAAGTGTGGGCGCGGAAGTATGTTAGAGTTATAGGGTTGTCCACCCTAGTTTTGGATGTAATGTTGGCCTACCCATAGTTCACGGACCATGGGATTGTATAAATAGAGCGAGGCTCTAAGTGCAAGGGTAGTGATAATAAAGAAAGAAGAAAGGAGAAAGAGTCTAAGTGTCTAAGTGTGTCTTCGGTCATAAAGTAGGAGAAGGCTCTGCAGCTGAGTGTGCAGAGGCCTAGTAGCTTGCAACTGAGTGCGCAGACCCCTGCAGCTGAGTGTGCAGGGTGGAGTCAAGTTTGTAACCGAAGAAAAGATTAATAAAGAAAGATTTTGTTGCCAACTCGTGTATATGTTTTTGGACTAATTCGTGGTTGATGTAAATTGCAAATATACTGGTTTGTTTACTGTGTGCACATGTGTGAATGATTTAAATTGCTAAGGGTAACTTAAACACATACAAATAAGCTAAGTTAATCAACTAATAGTAGAATAATAGTAAGGACATGGGTGGAAACAGTGCTTGGCCCCTGAGTAGGGCTACGCAAAGGCAACATCACAGGTTGGGAGGTATATGTAAGTGCATGTAGTGACATGCGCAGAAGGTCTAACTATGGACCACTTGAACTCACCAGACATCTCTAGGGTGCGGAAACCTAGTTCTAGAACCCTCCCATACTACTTCAGGTGAGACCTCAGCCCATGCTCCATGGACTGTTGCTGAAAGGGCTAGTAGTACCAAGATTTGTTTGGCTAAATCACCTCCGAACCTGGGTCAGGCCTCAATAAGCCAACAAATGGTTCTGTTGTTGAGACCAAGATCTACATAAGAGATGTCTGATGTCGTGTCATTGGAATCCGACAAACAAAGAAATTGAAGGGTGGTTGGACATAAAAATTCATGAGTTCACGGCACAGGAAAATAGGAATCTGTAGGTATTGAAGGAATAGTGGTTAGAGTGCTACTTATATATGAAAATCCATGAAATTTTCTTTGCATCCTTCCCCTTTGAGTTGTATGAGTGGATCACGAAGCTAGCAGACAGTCAAGGAAGGTGTAGGCTCGACAAACCGATTATGTGGACTCTAGAGTTGGTGTGCAGACTAGAAGCATTAGAAGATAAGCTCATGCACATTGTGGACCATTGGATCGATCAAATTATAGGAGTGTTTATCATTTAGTTCACTGTAGATACTTCAGTCAGTTACAGCGAGGTGAAACAAAGCTTCCTCAAATGACCAAGAGGTAAGTACATTAAATATTTGAACACTTGGATTAAAATTATATTGTGTGAAAAGCAGGTTATGCAAATAAATTGATGTTTGGGGCTACATGAAGTGGGAGGATCTATAGAAACAGAAATAGCGAAGAATTAGAGACTAGTTTCTTGATTTCACCTCCGCGAGAAAGCAAGGAAGAGCTCGTGAAAGTTTCACCAAGGAGCGTGATCAGTCTGATAAGGTAGTGAAGTCCATGCATACAACCCCCACCTACACCACCACCAGTTTCACCATCTTCATCCCCATCTTTGCCCACACCACCTTCGCCACCACCATAGTTCAATATGGCGAGTGCAATAAAGTTGTCAGTATTCAAAGGAGTAGAGAACGAAGATCTAGACCAATTTTGGTTCGTGGTAAAGGTTGTATGGGAAGCACAAGGAGTCATAGATGACAACATAAAGAAGGAGATGCTAGTAAGCACATTGTAGGATCGTGCACTGACATGTTACATCAAGCATTCCAATGACAATCCAAATGCAGGGATCATGGATATCCAAGCTGCGCTGAACAGGGAATTTAGCAGACCAATATCAGAGATACAGTCGATCATCGGATTTACGGAAATCGCGATGCTTCTAGGTGAGACCCCCTGGGAGCTGTATCAGAGACTAAAGGGTATGATTCACGAAGCCAACATGACCTTAATAGATGGATATCACCATGCATGGTTTGTAGCATCACTAATGCCCCATATAAGGACTGCACTGTCACAACAAAAGCTATCTACTCAGGCCGAAGCCTTGGAGATTGCAATGAGGTTACACAAGACCCTGATATAGGATCCTAGCCTGGGAGTGTAACAGATCCAAACACAGTTGAAAAATTTGTGTCTAGAGATCCAGAGTTTGAAACAAGACAGGACAGCTCACCTAGAAGCACGCGAGGAGGTATGGTGCATATAGTGAAAAGGCCAGGGATATGATAAGGACCATTGTCCAGTCTTCACGAACTACCTTGCGAGAGGAGGGCCAATGCCATTGAGACCAGAGGCACAAGGAGGGCCAAGTGCAATGCCTGTGTTATGGTGCGTGATTTGTCAGATAGGAGGGAAGCATGCTACATCAATTACAAAAGTATACGCAAACGTCCCAAAATTTATTTTGTAATTTTTGTAGGTTAGTAGGCCATGATGAGCATACTTGTAGAAGTTATGAACTGATGATGGATCGGACTCCTACCTATAGGGCTCAGACTGAAACATGATCCCTTGATCAAAATGCAGGGATGGTGCACACTAGGTTTCAGGGGTGCAGACAAGGTTGAGGAGGAATGGGACTAGGAAGGGGTCACGGACAACCGATTTGTTACAATTGTGGAGGGCCAGGGAATTATGCTTGCGATTGCACAAATCTGACGAGAGAATCATGTTTATATTGTACCGAGTTTAATCATGAGATAGAGGACTGCCCCACACTGATAGTGAGGTTGCACAATAAAGGAATACTCCAACCTCCCCCAATGTAGAACCTGCAAATGATGAGGCCTGAGCTGCACGAGGAGGACCTTAATGTAAACATTGTGCTTCGAAACAGTATCATGATAGGAGATTACAAACGTAAGTAGCCAGAAGAAAGTGCTTGGGTTCGCAAGGCTCCAACAAAGGAACCAGAGTTCAATTTGGAGCGTGTGAAGGAGACATTCATGGAAGCTAAAAATAGCTTCATGGGACCTCCACTTCAGGTAGTAAAGACAACCTAGAACCGGAGATGGACCCATCAATGCTTACTACCTTTCTGGAGACATGTATGAAGTTGCTACGTGACAGCAAGGCTTTAAAGGGAGTGCAGGAACTCATCACTAGATGTGCTAGATCAGGGAAACCGTGCATAGTCCGGAAGCTCGAGAAGCACACAACGCAAACAAGAAGGGAGATGAGATTCACTATGCAAATCGAGGAATATGAAATGGATTAAGTGATTTTGGATTTAGAATCGAACATGAACATTCTACCAAAGCAGACATGGGAGTGCATGGGCAGGTCTGCATTGCAATGGTCACCTATTCAATTGCGAATGGTGAACCAACAAAAGATCCTACCGATGGGAAGATTGCAGGGAATAATGGTAGATATCGAAGGTGCAAGTGCGCTTGCAAATTTCGAAGTGATAGAGATTGTTAATGACAACAATCCCTATCCCACGATATTCGGAATATATTGGACCACTGATATGAACGGAGTGATAAATCTAAAGAAGCGCAAAATTATTTTTGAGAAAAGGTAACTACCCGTAGTGGTACCTTTAGACCCTGTGGAAGGATCGTGCTATACAAAACCAATGCACGATGATGAAAGCAATGACAATCTAGACTGTATCTACAAGATAACCACTTAGGAATAGGATTGGGTGAATCCTATACTGGATGGTAGGATTTCATGGGAGCACGAAGGCTCCTACACATTAGATTCAAATGAGGAAATAGAATGATGGAAGAATCGGTTACATGAGGTAACCACACTCAACTACAACATGATGATAAAGTCACTACGTTGTGTAGCAATAGAGGCAAGGGATCTTCCTATGTATGACAGGTTGACAGCAGTAGATGAATTCCTTAACAAATTTGAAAGAGAAGTACTAGAATAGTAGCGTTTTGGTGCTCTGAAATGGGCACTGCGCACTACGCCCGCAAGGTGGTGGGGTACACACCAGAAAAATTTTAAAGTTTGGTAGGGATGTAGAAGGATGATGCACCTACGATTTGGAAACCATAGATGCGGCTAATAGACAAGTATGACGAATAGGATGATCCACATGCACACCTCGTTAAATGGACCAAGGCCTATGGGGAAGCGCCATAACCTGAATGGGTGCATTTGTTCTGTCATACCCTGGATGTCGTACCCATGAATTGGTATACTGGCATGAGTGAGTGGGATATCTTGCGCGAAGGATTATTGTTAACCTTCACATTTATCGTTGGTGGGATACTTTTGATGATGCACTACAATCAGTAAAAGAAGCTACCTTCAAAATACCCCAGGAGCCAATGGAAGTGCTTCAGCGCGAATGGGCGACCTAGCTGAGTTGTGCACTGCAGTGTTATAATGTAAATATTGAGGAGGATGATGAGGGTCGATGGAAAATTAACATTCCAGAAACTGAAGGATGTTGCAAGGTTCGGGGACCATCGATTGAAGACCCTGACATCACCGCGCCACTAAAAATGAAACAGGTAAACATTGGGACAGAGGCTGAACCAAAGTATGCAACACTCGATGACTATTGGGATGACGCCACACTGGACAAGGTCACTGAGTTACTCCACGAGTACCAAGACTTATTCCTGACCAAGATTACGGACTTAAATGGGATAGTTGGTGACTTAGCGATGATGAAGATCACCCTAAAACCCTACGTGAAGCCGTTTAAGCAGAAGCTTTACCGCTTGAATCCGAAGTATAAGGAAAATGTCCACGTAAAACTAGACAAAATGCTCCGTGCCTGAATAATTGAGCTAGTGGAAGAATCTGATTGGGTGAGTCCTATGGTAGTATAGGAGAAAAATTATAAGGGTGAAATAATAATATGCGTGGACCTCAGGAAGATGAATGATGCCTGCGTACATGACCCATTCCCAACACTATTCACAGATGAAGTATTGGAAAATGTTGGTGGACAAGAAGCATACTCATTCACAGATGGGTTCTTGGGGTACCACCAGATCAAGATCGTGCCAGATGACAAGAGAAAAATGACCTTTGCAACGGAATGGGGCTGATTTCAATACACCATTATGCCGTTTGGATTTAAGAACACGCCAGCCATCTTTTCATGCATCGTTGTTGTCACATTCAAAGAATACATCCACAAGTTCTTGGAAGTCTATTTGGATGATTGGACTATCTTCAGATTAGTTAAGCACAATGTAGAAAGCTTACACTTGATGCTGGATACTTTCTGATGACACAAGATTGTGCTGAACCTTAAGAAGTGCACATTCCTGGTTCCCTTTGGGAACCTGTTGGGACATGTGGTCTGCAAATAGGGATGGATGGTGGACCCTACAAAGATTGCAGTAATTCTAAATTTCTAAGCACCGCGAAGTGTTAAGCAGTTGCGCGCTACCTTGGGACACATTGGGTACTACAAAAAGTTCATCAAAAGCTATGCTCAAATCACCGCGCTGATGGAGAAACTATTGAAAAAGGATGTCACATTTTGCTGGAATGATGATTGCATGAAGAGCCTAGATGTCCTAAAAGGGAAATTGCCCTCCACTCCAATCCTAGTCTTCCAAAATGGGAAGTGGAGTTTCATGTCCATGTTGACACATCATGTATCATGTTGGGGGATGTGCTCAAATAGGAGGGTGGGGAAGGCTTGGATCGCCCTATCACATTTGCATGTCGGAGATTGTCCAAAGCTGAAAAGAACTATTCCACCACCGAGCACGAGGGTTTGGAAATGGTGTATGCGCTCCAAAAATACTGGCACTACTTTCTAGGAGGACATTTCAAAATGTATACAGACCATTCCATGCTAAAGTACTTGGTAATTAAACCTCTGTTGGGGGGGCGCATATGTAGGTGGCTCCTATTGTTCTAAGAATATGACTTTGAGGTTGTGTTATAGCTCCAAATCTCACCAGTATGGTTTGTGATGCTACAGCCATGGCCTAGGGCAACTCCTCCTTCCAGACTTGGTCATATATCTAAAAAACAGTGTTTTATTCCCTGTACGCGACATTGCCTTGAGTTAAACGCGTGTATACGCGGGTTCATACATACCTAACCCGCGTATATGTATTAAAACACTTAAAAAATATAAAAAACTCCTTATTTTCGGGCGGAGATCGCGGGTTTTACATGCTGATCACCTGTTAGTGCCCGTGGCCTCAACTGTCCCAAACCAATTCCTAACTAAAAAACTACCTTGGAGTTGGTATAAAAAGACATCAAGGGGAAGGCCTAAGGAGGAGAGATCATAGAGAAAGGTTATTATACTGAGTTTTTTCCCCCTGATCAGGTCTGAA
>APFE030080116.1:0-17067 GCA_000404065.3 Pinus taeda
ATAAAATCCAAAAACATACAGCTATGTACCAGTCAAGCAAGATACAATTCACATATCACCGATGTAACACATGAATGAAACCATAATGACAGTCGCTTTGCATTAAATAGAAATGAGAGAAGAAATTACAACCACTTAAGGCTTGACACTGTAAAATTCCTCTAGCTGGGTGGGCAGTCAGTCTGACACGTCTTGCAAAGTCACTTTCTCTCTCAACAATCTGACAGCATAACCTTACTTTCAACTTTTAGCTCAAAAAATATCTCTCTCACACTAGCTTGTTTGCTCTTTTGCTTTAGCCTCCAAAAACTAGCCTGTTCATTATGGGGAGACAGGATTTTATAGATAAAGGGAGAGGAGATATGCATTGTATGTGGACACATTCTGTGTTTTGGTAATGTCTCATAATAGCCATTGCCTTGGATAGAAAAGCCGAAGCCCGACTGCTTTTATGGGCTTTTTCCTTCAGGGAACTGAGTGAGTCACAAGGGAAAAAGCATTCTAGCATGCGCTGGCCAAAAATCATGCCCAAATTGTGTGGCGCGGGCCGTGCTCTGGGACAGAGCGCTTATGGGCACACCCTCTTTGTAAGGACTGAGCCATTGGCGCGGGGTAATATACTGTGGGCCCGCGCTAATGGGGAAAAGGCATTTTCCAAGGTTAATCTTCAGAGGGTGTCTTCAGGGTTATTGAACTTCATACTCAGGAGGCCTCAATGCAAGTGTCTTCAAGTTATGTCACTGGTCACAGGTCCGTAAATGTGTCCTCCAATGTGGGACAGCGGGGGCGCGACAAGGACGGTGACCAACGGTGACAAATTACTGCGTAACATGAACCATCCGTCGCCACCTGACGCGATATCGCGATATCGGCGGTCGGCGGTCGCAAGCGCCAAATGTCCAACTGAAGCACCTTCCGTTCCCTGCCAATGCGATATTGCGATCGCATCGAACAAGTTCATCGCATCGCCTCCAGTATCAGCACCTCGCCATGCCACTTCTGTACCAGGGACCCACCGCAGGCTGACGTCATCTACCGTACTGCTGACGTCATGCTGACGTCAGCAGCCAGAAAGCCGAAAATTCGTGCAGGAAGAGAAATTGCACTTCGGAGCTCCAGAACAAGAAACAGAGGTAGTTTTCGATGCGCGGATACGGGAAATAGGCCGTTTTAGGGAATCTTTGGGGAATATTTTGATTCCTTGGCCCGCTCTGCACCGAAAAAGCCCGAAAATCGCCCGATCGTGCCAAATTGATCCGGTTTAAAGACAGGAGAAGATCAATGATAGAGTTTAAAGTGTATCAGATCAAATCATCAGGTAGAAGCGTGTCAAAGAGTATCAGTAGGCAGCGGAAGTCATCAATGTAGCGACAGAGAGTATCAGTGAAAATCTTGAGCAGTGGCCCGAAGCAGGAGAACATTTAATACCTTCCAGCTGAGTCAAAGAAAGAGGGTGAAGCCACTCAAAGCCCTCAAATCATAATCAATGCACATTTAACTCGCACCAGAGCAGAACTACAAATCCCGAAGCACAATTATTCCAACAGCACCGCATCAAGCCTCCAAGGGCCACATTGTAGCCTTTTTTGATTCAGCTGCCTCTAGCGCAGCCAAAAGGATTTACCTGCATTTAATTCCAGCAACACTTAGATTTTTGAAGAGCTTTTCTAGCAGACCTGTTTAGGTCAATTGTAATGAATGTCTTTCCGATATTTTTCTTATATATACCACCATGAACAATGTAGTGAGGGGTTGGTTGGTTGGTAGGTTGGTTAGTCAGTGAGTCTAAGACATTGCTTAGTCTGATTCCCAGCAATTTCTCCAAGCAGAGACCCGCACTGTAACTGTCATATTTTATATAATCAAAGATTGCTGAAAGCGTGGATTTCGAAACTACTTGATGTGTTCATTTGGCCAAGGAGTGATTACGGAATTCCTGTGCTTCTACATGATTCAATAAGTGTTTCTCTCCTCTATTAATTTTCATGTTTCTACCACCGTTCTGCCTTCTAAATTGCAGGAAAAAAGAATAGCTTAAGATTTGCTTCACTACACCTTAAGTTCAATTTCTGCATTTTTCTATGTTTTCTTCAAAATTAGCTATGAGCATGTATACTTAAATGATCTTGTTTACGCCGTTTCTTTCACCTATGAATGAATATTTAGGAATTCTAAACTGCTCGTAGATCCCCATTCATCCATTTCTCCTCTTTTTCAGCATGATGAAATGATTCTCCTTTGCCTTTCATCCCTGATTTTCATTCCATCCTTTCAGTAGATTGATAATTGTATCCTGTGTGGCTATCTCGCTCCATAATCCCCTTGTGACCAAGAAAATGCAACAGCAAGCCTTGATCCACGACTCCACGCCCAATGGTTCGAAACTTATCACACCTTACCTTTCCTCTTTGCTTGAGACTCCTACCGTCCATCCAATCACAAACAAAAAACCCTTGAGCCAAAAGCTAGCCTAAAATTATCAACAAAGTTGAATCATAAAAGAGAGAGCCCTCTCTGATTGCAAGTGGGCTAGAACCTGCAATCCAAAGATTGGTTTGTGGTTACCTCGGCCATATTCCTATTAGGAGCCTAGGGACAACCTGAGTGATAACAGGTAGTATTGCGAATATGTATTCAACATAGCATTAACAATATGAAAATCAAATTGAAATGATGAATGAAAGGTTAATTTAAAAAATGCTCAAATTCTAATGAATAACAAATAAAATTTCTCTGAACTTGTTGCAAATTTGAAATGAGTTTGTTGCTTACTTCAAGTTTTGAAAAAAATGAAAACCTATAAATAAAATAGAAAAAGAATCAAAATTAAACTGAGAAAAGAACTAATAAGAGATGAAAATGAGCTTGTAAATACATACCTGGAAGAAAATTGTCTATAGATTTTACCTCATGAATCTTCAAATTCTTCCTTTGATTTATCAAAATTTTAACTTTGTTCAAAACCATCTTATTATTTATTCTAAATTAGAGTGGGCAATCAAGCTGAAAGAAATCAATTATTTATGTTCAAGAAATCTGAAATTCATAAAATTCACCAGAAACAAATATAAAACTATGCTTCCCTTTTGAATTGCAACATCAATTTATTACCTCTACTCATTCCGAATTAAATCGAGAAAAATCTGTATTGTTATAGTGACTATTCAATAATGTCTTTAGTAAATAAATATGATGTGTATTACAGCATCAGATAATACACTAAAAACTAAAATGAGATAAGGCTGCTAATTGTGGAAAAATATCAACATAGATTTAAATGTGTGCCAGGTGCATACTCAATTAAATTCTTTCAATACATTATTCGAAATAGGCAGAGATGTATTCATGGATAGAGGAATTGCTGCATGAAATTTTAAAAAGGAAAACAATAACTAAAACTTTCTGATAGGGAGAAAATGTTTCACTGAAAATGTATATGATATGAAAATGGTTGATTGCTTTGTTTTATTTATATCTATAGAACTGTTGAAAATAAATTACCTACATTAACTCTACTCCTATTCTAACCATATACATGAAAATGACTAGGTATAGTCATATTTTCAGTGTAACAATTTTCTCATTTTAATCCCTACATGTATGTACAATTCAAATGTTAGTAATAAAAGTACAAATCTAACTAAACTAAGAAAGATACAACTGTAAATAGAATGCACAGTTACTGTTAGCAACCTTAATTAAAATCTCTTTCTCTTGAAATTTCCTTTCCAATTGAATACCAATTGGATCATAGAAATCTGGATGGATTTTTATTAATAATTGGGAAATGTTCAAAAGAGGAGATGTAAGGCCAGATTGTGGATATGAACTTTTACATTCAAAGGCCTAGAAAAAATTGTTAGTATTATGTACAAATGTTAAATTATTAACAATCTTCGATGAAGGAAAATTTTTGAAATATTTTTCAAATGAATTAATGAAAAATGGATGGAAATCTATCAAATAAAATGGAAAATTATTAATTGAATTGGATTGTTGACCAGATTGTAAAATTACATTCTCTTGTTGACATTGCCTTTGAGAAGATAGAAGCTTTTGATGAAACATTAGCATTCATTGAAATTGAAATGTTAATAGCTTTTGATGCTCATGATTATAGTATAAAACTTCAATTTTCCAACAGCGGAATGCATCAATAGAACATTTGATAGTAAGGTGCTCAATATGCCAACATAAAGTATCAAAAATCTGAAAATAAAATTAGAAATAAAATCTGATTTTAAACAAAAGAAATGAGGAAACAAAAATAAAATGAAATCACTATTGCTACAACTAATATTACAACACAATTGGGATCATTTTGAAATAATGTTTTTCACAAGGATTGGCTAGAATTATGGAATTTGAGTAATTTTGAATTCCAACTTGTGAATTAGAAAGAGAATTATGATTATGAATAGGAATGAAATCTTGATCATGATATGAATCATAATTTGGAATATTTTCTCAAATAGTGAAATCATGAAGATAATTTTCTACTCTAGAATGAGGATTGCTTGGAATAATTTCTAAATTAAAATGTCCCTCATTCTCAGATGTTGTTTGAATTTTTTCATGATGACTCTATTTAGAAGAATAGAAATCAAAAACCTCAATTTTAGAGTAATTATCATAAATGACTTCACGAGATTCCCTAGAATTCCTTTCAATCTCACCCAATATATCCAAACAAGGAGGAACAAGAATTTCATGTTCATTAATGGAAAAAGAATGATCAATTATTGTTTTTCTATCTTGATAATTTTTTATTGGCAATTCATTTAAATCATCCTCTTTAATTTTCGAAATCTCATTAATACCAAGAGGGGAAAAATTACCATCATTAAAAATATCAGGATAAAGGGAAAATGTGAATATGAAATAATGCAATTAAAAATGTCTCTGTTTGAGAACTCTTATGCATTTTCTCATTGTAAATTTCAAATTGTAGATCATTTCTTTGTGTACTCATGTTTTTTTTAAGAAGATTGCTTTGCTGCTCTGATTTCAGCATTTGCTCATCATGGAAAGATTCAGAAATTTGTACAACAATTTGCATGCTATTATTTACTTTGGTTATTGCTTGCACTTGCTGAATTGCAATCTGATTTTCCGAATTTAATGCAGAGTAACTTTCAGATTCCAATGCAGCTCTTTCTCCAAAATTGTTGTTGTTGTCTTCTTGCATTTGATTAGAAATATTTTTTAAGCTTTGTGAAACCACTTCATCAAAATTTATTTGGACATCGCTATTGGAATTCTCATTTATGTTAGAAGGAGATAGAACAAAGCTTAAACTAATTTCATATGGATCAGGAATGGGAGGAAGAGAACAAATATGTTCAAACCAATCTAGTGATTCTTCTTTTGTAGGTTTATCTTTGACATTAAATTTTAAACAATTCAAATGAAGTCAAATATTAAAATCTCTAACACACTCATTTTTGTTTCATAGATATTCAATTTCATCACATATCTAATCATAATCATAGCCGTCAAATTGACAAATGAAAATTGTAACAAATTGATCCCAGATGTGAATTGAGGCAACTTGAAGAGTTCTACACCATTTCTAGCTTTTTCCGCAAATGTGAGAGAAAAAATTCGGCATAAAATACCTTCATTAATTCCTTCAAAATCATGATTTGAAACATTTTGAATAAATTGAAAGACATGATTAAAAGAAGAATAATTTCCCTCACCATTAAACTTTACTTGAGACAAGAGTCTTACCACTTTGGGTGGAGTATTGGAAGATGCACGTCCATGGATATAACTCCAAATTGGATGTTTAAGAGGAGCCATCACGATTAAATAAAATGTTAAAATTGAAAAGACTCCAACACACAACAAGTTTCAAGCCCTCCTTCTAGTGCCATTTTGTTTAAGCCTCGACAATCACTGCAACAACATGGGGGATGACCACTGGGTCCCGACCTTAAAGCAGCTCCATTTCTGTATGGAATGGTTGTTCCGACTGGTTCAACTAGGTCTAGTTACCTTCTCTCAATATCCAATGGATTTAAACTATTAATTTCATTCATGAATGGAGAAGAGACATCAGATCAACCCTCTTGCTGATCAGGGAAGAAAGTGATCCTTACGCTGATTTAGGGCTCAGCCAATCCGCTAATAAAGTTTTGCCCCTTTAGGAAGAGGACTTAAAAGAATGTAGAAATTAATCTAAATGCAAACTTGTTCTAAGATGAAAGCAAAAGAAAATATCTTAATCCTATCTCGATTAGGCAGATATAGATCTAACCCAACTAAGAGCAGGTATCTATAATATTGGGATTGAAATATGTCTTGTTTATAATGAATATCATGTTAATGAAGTAGTTCAATTAACCGACATTATGGATATGAAAACAAATCCTATTAAGACCTTTCAACTGAAATAATCAATCAATAACACCGAGCAAGAAGTTCTCAGAATGATCTTGATCATTTAATCAGTCACTTGAATCATTAAACAATTGTATGTGGAAGAAGTTCACAACATAACACTATTTATTCATCCAATATTAAAAGATACTTTTATGAGTAAATAGTTACTCAGAAATTAGAATTCAACCCATAAGAGCATAGATAAATAACAACATAAAATAGAGGCAAATTACCATACCGACAAAAGTGCACAAATATGTAAGTAAATTGACACAATTCTTGTTATCATAAATGAAACTAGCATTTAAAATAATAGTATTCGAAATACTAATTTATTGAATCCATTTCTCTAGCTCTGGTCTCTAATAGTCCTTTACAATGTTTGAGCTTCTTCTTTCAAAACCATAGCCACAAAAGTTTAAACTCTGTTCATTATACATAACTCAGAATGTAGAAGAAAAGCTTCAATAATCCCCAGATCTGAGATTACATTCCTCTCACTTATAATTCTAAATCCCTATTACAAGAGTGCTTTTAGAATTCCAGAATTATAGGGGAGAGCAACCACTATTACTTTCTGCAATCTGCTATTTATAATATTTGCAAAGGAATTTTTGAGAGGAAAGTTTGTTGAAGAGAAATCTACCCAATCCAATTTTATTTGCTCAAAATTCTCATCCTTAATCATTGGAGAATTCTCATTGATTGAAATATTTTTCTCCATATCTCTTCTACTATTTTCATGCAAAAAGAAATCAAAATGAATTACGATGCGACAATAAAATCAAAATACCATTTCTGGCATCAAAATAAATCCAATCAAATTTAATTTAAATAAATCATTGAAAATAAAATATAAGCTCTATTTATTCTTGGGATGGTTTAATTGGCCAAGGATATTATTGATGAGCAAATCTGCGATTAGAAGAGGCTTGGGTAAATGAAAATGAAGAAAATAAAACTCAGAAAATTGATTTTGTTTTCAAAATTCAGAGCTTGATCTTCTACCTAATTGTTTATTCAATAAATGACTAAATCTATTAGTGAAACTTCCTTAGAAATTTTCTCCTTGATTTTATCTTTCCAATGAGCCATCCTAGGCCTCATTTGGCCAAGTAAAACTCAATCTATGAGCCTCCAAAGTTGATGAGTCAAATCTGGCATAATTCTAGAAATTCTGTTGTCTAGGCCAAAAAATCAGAATTTGTTAATTAAATTCTAGTCCTAGATTAGATTTTGATTATTTAATAACTAAATCTAAATTAATCATTAACTAATTAATATATACAATTAATCTTAATTAATTCTCATCTAATTAAGTTACAAAATTAAATTAATATACAAATGATTTGAAAATGTTAATTTAAAATATAATTAATATTATAATTCAAATTATATTAAACTTATATAAAATGATAATTATAATAATTATTATAAATAATATATATATATATATATAATAATATATATATATATAAAATTAATTCACAAACCATTGGTATCAATCCAACCTCATTAATATAAACAAACGATTAGAATCAATCCAACCTCATTTATTCATCCACGTGAGTTTTTGGAGGGATATGGTGAGTGGAGTGTCAGGTGAGTGTGACGTGAGGGTGAGTGAGGTGGAGGTATGGGAGGCATAAGGGTGAAAAAGTTTGTATTAAAATATTTTAACACATCGCATTTTCCAATCGCAAATCCTTTAATGTTTAAGTTGAGGAGCTTGCTAAAATTGCGATATGCGATGTCTCAATATCATATCACATGAAAACATTACATCGCATATTATTTTAAAAGGTTCAGTTTAATCTTGCGATATTGGTGGACCCGATAAATTAATAAGATAAGGTTAGTACTCATATCGGATTAGAAATAAATGTGAGAATGGCTTTAAAATGAAATTCATGGTTTAACTTTGATCACGATGGCATGAAGGGATTCTGTCGGGGTTTGTTTGGAGTGGTATTTTTCTATTTAAACTACACCCACTTTAATAAAAATAAAAATTAAACTACAACCATTTTGACATTTTTAGGCTTTTTTGAGATTAGTAATTAATTTGAAAATTGGAGTAAATAACTAAAATCCCAATGTTTCATAATTTGGCTGTATAAGTAAAAATAAAAATTGTTAGTGATAATTAACTAGGGGTTAATATTTAAAACATATGCATTATTGAACTAATTTATTTACAAAAATGGAATATTGTACATTTTATGCATTTTTAACCCAGGCGACATAAATGATTAGACTTCAAAGGTGTGTCGTTCACGAACCAGTTGACCAAATGAAGCAAAGCAAGCGTCAATGGGAAGCTTATAAAAAATTGATTTAGCAAAGAAATCAAAACAAGAATCCAAAGAAAATGAAAAATTAGCAAAATCATAGGATAATCAACTTAATAAAAATCCTAAAAGGAATTTAGCCAAAAATTGTCCCCATTATTTGAAGTGAACAAGTCAAAAATGGGGGGGTTGTGTTTTACCACAACAACTCCTTCCATCTTCATCTTGCTGAATTAATACTTTTGTTTCGTTCATGTCTTTGAGGACATAACCTCCTTGTTGCTCCCGATCTTCCATTTCACCTTCAAATAATCTCTGCTCAATTTTTCTGATTTCATCATAATATTTATTAAAGCTGTCTTCCACACTTGCAGCCACATCATTAACTGAAGAGTCTAAAAATTTACTTAACTCTATGAATGTTAGAGACAATTCATCCTTATCATGCATAGTAACCATAATATCCTCTTTATCATGTGCTGAAAGCTTCATTTCTCCTTCAGGTTCCTTGAGCAATCTTTCTAAGAATTCTAATTCCATGTGAAATCTCTCCAGCAGTTCATCACAACTTCCATCCTCAGCTTCATCCTTTTCCTGGCAATCCTCCTTAGTTATCCTGTTTTCTGCACTATCATATTGCAAGCTTATTTCATCAATTTCATTAGACAAATTCATTTGTTTACCTTCTTGGAATATCACTATGGCATTTTCATTAGACTTCTGGTCCATATCAACTTCTTCTGAATGTCTTACACCAAACAAAATTTCATCTATGAACGCTTGCTACTGCAATAAATTAGCACCTTCTTCCTATAAAATGCATTCTCCATAATACTTCACCTCAACAACATAATTTCCTTTTGTGATGGTTTTACCAGGATGTCCATCATCCTCTACATATCCTATAAACCTACACAGACTATGAGAATAAAAATCACAAGGCTTCATTGCCTCATCTGCTTCCCTTGTCATCGTATCTTTTGATTGTTCTCAACTATTCCAATAGTTCATGAGATCTTTAGTCGATCTCTCATTATCCTCTTCACCCAACATTTCACCTTGTTCTGGTCTACAAATAGAAACTTCCATTTATGTCTTCTTCTTTGAGGTTTTCCATCAACCACTTTACCTATCTTTGTTGCAACCTTCTCTGCAACTTAGGCCACTTCACTGGCTTCCTCTTCAAGATCCAACCTTGTCTTTGGTTCTCCTCTAGCAGCATTACTAACACATCGAGTTTTTCTCTTATCTTAGCCATTTCCTTGTCATTCTCTGCTTAACTCATCTATTTCCTATGGATTGTTTGAGCATCCTCCTCATTCATCTTGTAGCCTTCTTTTGAACCTTCCATATGACTTTCCATAGTCTCTTATGTATGAGCTCTACACCTACAACCAATCAACTTCCTCCTAAGTTGATCTTCTCATCAAGCTTCTCCTCTGCCTGGTCTCCATGTCCTCTTTCCTTAGAACCTACACTGAGAAATCTTTCTCTCTCTCTCTGGTTGCTAGACTCACTACTCTTAAGGACCCTTTTGTCCCTATCTATTCCAAGCCTCAGTTGGAATGTGGTTTTTGCTACAATCTCTAACAACTTTCCATAAGTTCTTCTTCAGTCTCAATACTGTAATTTGGTGCCAAACTTGCATTCATTCAACTAATGCTACTTTCATACCTTATGTATCATAAATCACTTCCTCGCAGGAAATTTTCTTCCTTTTCTCCTACTCTAACACTAAAAATGATGTTGTGGAAACAATGGATTTTTATAAACCCATACTTGGACCTATAAAACCCAACAATCACCCCTTTTTACACAAAATATAAGCCCTTTTCCTATCAGAATCCAAAAGCCTTGAAAAAGCATAAAACAATGCTTTTTCCCTTTCGGGACCAAAATGCTCTCGAAAATGTCAAAAAAAAAGTTTTTTCCCTTTTTAAAGCGATTCTATATATTATGCTGAAGAGCAAGATCTAGTCGATTGGATGGCTCAGATTGAATTGCAATATCTGTGATCAGGTTTTGAATGGTCCATAACTATTGATGCTATCCCTCGCAGAGGTTCGATGTGATATCGTTAATCACTATATGTGATTACCATATGCCCGCTTTACAATATACCACCTCCACTTCAAAACCCTGATGTGATATGTAACAATCGGAAGTCATAAGGTTTGGGGATTAGGCCTTTGATATGCGTTGATCCAAATATGTGATGCGATATATATGCTGGACCTGATAAGGCCCAAAACTTCCATGCACAATTTTTCAGGTCTGCTACACAGATATGCTAAGTATTTTACTGCGGTTTCTCTGTATAAATGGCATTCAATGATGCAACATGTCAATACACTGGGGTGATTTGATTTGGGTTCTACGAACCCGATAGCGTCAAAAACCTCCGTCTAAAAGATTTGAAGTCCGGATTCTCAATCTAAATGCGTTTTATGCCCGATACTTAGTGTATTTTGGGTTTTCCACTTACAGAACCCAAATGATGGAATGAACTCGCGAACAAATCCTTTAACGCATCATTTCTATGATAAAATATGAAAAACACAAGATAGCATCAATATTATCCAAATACAGAGAAAAAAACAAGCATTCAAGGCCTACATAGGCCGGTTATATAATTATGCTCGCAACACTAGTTTATTTGCAATAAACAAATAATAGAGTGTTGGCCTTACGCCTGGTTACACAAAAAAGGACCTCTATCTAAAAAAGTACAATTCACTCACTATCTCTCTGCTTTCGCTCTACTCAGACTCTTTCACTCTCGATACATTCCTTTCTCTGTATATACACACATAAACACATAATTACAAATTTTAGGCTCTCTATCCCTCTCTGGCCTGATTATTCTAATTAGCAGCCTTCTTCTCCTACATTTCCCGTAGGCTTATAATCCTCTTGAATCCTCTCTGTAATCCTCCTTTTTTTTCCTTCAAAAAATAAGGAAAATACATATATGTTCTAGCTAACTATTTCCTTCCACAAATGAAGGAATTCACTCTATTCCTAGAAATCATATTCTACTGTAAGTAATCAATATATCTATTCAGCTTGATCTCCACATAGGGAGGATCACTTTCCATTTATTCCTAATTCAATTGAGAATTAGAAAATAATTAACTATTTACATGTACTTGAAATTAATACAAATTAAACAACCATGTCTTCCTCCAAACTTGCATTAACCACAACATGTGACCACTCCATCACATTACTGGCTAGGCCTATATGCTCCTACATCACTTCTAATTAATGTAATTCCATCAAATCCATTGATCCTCTACATACCTAATAAGGTAAACATATGACTTTATCAAAGTGTTGAAATCCTCCCACTCAATACGTAGAGGATCCCCCTCACTCCATAGGGTCTCTGTGTGGCTAACCGATCAAGTTAGGGAATAGCCCTCTAATTTCGGCTATGCAAATGAAATCACCTATTATTCCACTATATGATGAAAACTGAAATATGATTCTATTTTCTACAACCAATGAATTAAATTCAAAGAATCAATATCACCTTAATATAAATTTATGTTGACCTTATCTTGAATTTTTAATAGGGACTGTGAATGGTTCATAGAACTAAAACTGTGTTGATCCTTTTTGAGTTCTTTCTTAGGAACCTTCGCTGGTTCATTTTGATCTTACGATTCCCCCTATGATTCAGCCTTCACATTAAAACCTTCATCTTCTCCAATTAGTTTGAGTTTATTGATGACGGTTTTCATGAAAAGGATCACATTATGGCTTATATCTATGAATTCTACTTCCAACTACACAATATTCTCCTTTGCGGGAACTTTAGGATTATTTATAGATTCGTCATCCATGGCTAGAGTTTTATGAATTTTAGTGTAACCAATTTTGATTCACTACAACTCCCCACAATATACCCAAAGAAATCTACTATGATACCAATGTGATTGGTAAATTTCCATGCATATTCCACTAGACAATTCATCACAATAAATATTAAGTGATACAGAAAATATGAAATCTACATTGAGGATTAATTTCCCCTTTGATTTATAGATTCATTAATTACTAGGTTATGCTTATGCATGCAATAGATAAAATATATTCAAAGTAGAGAACAATGAAATAAAACTCACAAACCAGAAATTAGCACAAGATATAACCTCAGAAACCCTTTCAAGAGAAAATTGTACTTGAAGGTGAGGTTGATCTACTCTCTTTCTCTGAATAGAGAATGGATGCATTCTCAAAGAAGTGATACCTATGAACAGTGGGATACTACATTTTACAAACCCGTTATGGTTACTCTCTCACTATCCACTCTCGGCTACCATACTCATTTATGGAACAAAATGTACTCTAATAATGTGGAATCCATTTTCCTTCCAGTTGCCCAATTATAACAAATCCCAATAGCCTAATAGTGGTTAATTTTGATTCCTCCACGTATTAACTAGAGTTACAATATTAAATCTTCTAGATACTTCATCATGAACACATGGCTAGCCCATTTTCCATGAATAATTAGGGCTGAAATGGCATCTTTTCTAACTTTGGTGGTCAATTTCGATAGGTCAAGCTCCAAGAGGAATTATGGTCTCATACGAGCTTCTGGTTGAGGTGATTCTTGCACTCTTGGAAAGTCTGTAATGGATAAATATAGAGTGCAAAAAAGGATGAATATTAATAATGCAAAGAGCACAAAATTATACAATACTGCATGGGGAAATACATGAAGAATGGCATATTCATAAAAGTTAAGGATGGAAAGTGTAAAATGAAGATGGTGTTAGATGATCTATTGAATATATTAGAATAAGTAGCAAAATTTGTTAATAAATAAATTAAGATTAAAAATAGAGTTAAATTAACAAATACAAATAATTAAATAGTCTAATTTATTAAGTTAAAAATGAATTTGTTAATTTATCACATGATTAAAGTTAACTACATAAATGATAAATCATAACATAATGAGATTTTATAATAGCACATCATAATGACCTTTTTCCTTTGAGCTCTATATCCTTATAATATTTTCAACTTGAACAATTAAAATTGTAAAATATGTTAATTTTATATTTTGTTAAATTCTATATTTTCATAGATTTATACATAAATTTTAGTGCGCTTAATGATTAAGAGTGTGTAAATTTAATTCAAAGAGGATATAGTTTGATGTTTCAATTGGATGGGTATCTTAAAATTAAACTATAATTAGTGAAACCATATACATTGAATGGCTCATGAACACTCATATACATCAATCCATAATAAGGATCAAAACACTTACTCTAGGATATATTTTGCCTAAATTAATTAGAACAAAAAAATAAAAACTAAATTATAACTTGAATTTAAATTATTATCATTATCAATTGTAAAAATAATTAACATATGAGTTAAATATATATACATTTAAAAAAATATGTATCCATATTCTTAACCATGAAGATTCACCCCCACTTTAATATCTAAATTCTTAACTTGTAAATAGCCTTTGTTACAATATCATGGGCCAATACCATGGCTTATCAATACCACATGTCTAATATGACACACGTTGATATGAAATTTTCTTTAGTTAATTAATTGGAAAAAATTTAATTAAAAGAGCATAATTAACCTAGAGAAAAATATCAGTCCTTCATTTGATTACCACTAAAATTATTCGAACATATTCAGTGGACGTTAAATCTCTATCATCCACTTAATGGTTACTGATAATTAAATTAAAACTTTGGAAGACCTATTCTTAAAATAGACGTTCATTGAAATTATTATTATTATATTATGTCTTTAGTCTCACAAACACCATATTAATAATAAAAAGAATATTTTAATTCTAATATTAAGGCTATACCAATTGGTGTATGAGACCTTTTGTTACATTATGATCCCTCCTATTTAAGGCTGACATATTAATCTTTCTTTTAATCTAAATCATTATATTGTCGTCATAAATGAAAAATGTTGACATATTCTAGTAATCTCCTTTACACCAATTGATGGATTTTGGAATATTAATTATCTTGCATCTCAAAATGTATGTATTTTATACTTACCTTTTCACATTTAGCTAGTGCAATTATGAAATCATCATGCAAATTATAAAGAAACAAATGAAATCACGAAAATACATTTTTACCTTTTCATTTTTACCTAATACAATTATGATTACCATGTAAATTATTAAATAACAAATAGCATCATAGAAATGTATATTTACCTTTTCACATCTGTATAAAATAATAATAAAATTATCTACCAATTATGAAATAACAAATGGCATCATGTGAATATATGGATTTATAAAAATAATAATATATATTCATTAATTTTTGAAAATGAAAAAAGATACTTAACTAAATTAGATAGTTACTAATTAAATTTTATCTATCTAAATAACAATTATATATATATAAACTTAGATGGGGTGTTTTTCATGCAAAAGGGGAGGGGCGAGTTGTTTCCACCCGACCTTATTAAGTGGATGAGGGACATGGAAACATACCCCCACAATACGTTGTATGACAGATGGGCTCATAACATTTCAACTGAGGAAAAGGGTATGCAAGATCATCAATCTCAATACCATGCATTGCAGAAGCATTGAATAGTCGTTGTCTCACTGGGATAGTCACATCCCTGCTTGTGTGGTTAATATATTTAACACTTTCATATATATGGTCCTCCTTTTAGTTCTTTTTCTCTTGTATGCCACTATAGGACATCCATTCTCTTGGTTTATAATTCCTTCCTCAACTCTGAGTGGCCCACTTTTGTGAGTGTTGGCCAGAACTTGACACTCCCAGTATTATTTCTCTCATCAACTCCAAAAATAATCAAATTCTCCTGCTTTCCTAGAATTTTAGTGATGCTTTTCATTTGAATCCTTGGATTAATGGCTTGAACTTGTTGTTTCGTTTTCATAGCCTACCAAATGTGCATGCGGGTGAGTACATTAGGACAAATGGAGTCTTCCATTGCATGCTTGACAACACCCCTTACGGGTGTCTAACCCTACCAGCGAATAGTACCTTGAATTTTTATGGTTTGTGATTGTCTCTTCATTTAATTAGTGTCTCTGATACTATATTTGCAACTCTTACTTCCTTGGCTCACCTATTCCTATCTCCCATAGTATCTTATATAATTCTCTCTTGGGGATTTGTAACCCTCTTTATTCATACCCATAAAACTGTATAACTCCCCTACCCACTATTTCATGGGGTTTCATCTCCTTTTGCAAGCCTCGTTAGGAGGCTCACCATTCTCACACATTAAGTCTCACACCCACTCTATATTCTTATAATAGTCTAGTGTTTCTTGATCCGGATCTCTTCAGCTACTGGAATTAACCAAGATCTTTTAATTATGTGATGTTAGCATAATTGCACGTGAAAGAGTATGAAAAGCCACATGTGCATGCATTAAAGAAGATGAAAGATAATAACAACCATGAAATCAAAGAACAGAAAAACATTGATAACAAATTTCACCCAGTGTGGGTTACGTCTCCGAGCCCGGTGTTAAGAGTGGGGAGGTTGCTTCATTAAATGTTGAAAAATGATGATGATGTACTTCGTATATTCTTTGTCATTACAAAGATAAATTCCCTCAATCATATCGGCATTTATCTCCATGAGACGTTCTCCTATATGAACTCTCACTCAAATAGGCCCTCCTTTAGCATGAAAAGCTAATAAATTCTCATGTGACGTGGCATAAAAGTATCCTTAAACATAATTGTATCAAGGATCTCAACAATAAAAACAACATTTCAGCAAAACAAAAGAAAAACATCACATCACTACATCATATACCTTCAGTTTCAGGGATGGCCTGACAATGCAAAGATTTTCTCCAGAAACATACACCACCATTGAATTCCTAGAGTGAAATCATGCCAAACGAATGTAAATTCGACCCCTTTCTTACAGCATCAAAATATGGTTTGTCAGGAATCTTGAAGATTCCTTCAAAGATTCCTTCCTGGAGATGGTAAAAAAAATTGTTTCTTAATTGAATAGTATGAGCATAGAACTACGTTCCTTGCGAAATTCTGAGAAGAATGACTATAAATTCGATATCCTTTTGCCTTTGTCGAAAATTAGCTTCCAAGGGAATCTTTTAGATTCCTCAAGATTCTGCCATGATTCCACATTGCTGAGTGCCTAAAATTCTACTACTCAGATGAGGAAACAAACCACACCATCACATTCCCTGTGACATTCTGGTTTGTTTACATATAAACTTGGCATGATTATCTCACTATGAAAAAACAACCTCTAGGGAATCTTTTAGATTCCTTCAATATTCTACATGGAATATTTTGTGGAATATTCTAGGGAAGATTCCCCTCGAATATTATTTCCTCAAAAATTGTTCCTGG